>JAXIVJ010005245.1:0-75651 GCA_036785665.1 Chirona hameri | reverse complement strand
GGTTTCTGAAGAGTAAAATCGTTTTTCTGGACGTGGTAAATCCGAGGTCATTCACTTGACCTGGAAAGTCACCCGTTGACCTGAAACCTAAAAATCGCATACTGTTAGATTCCTCTCATGACAAGCAGCATGCTGGTTTTTACTGCATTGCTCTAAGTTGCTTGGTTTGGAAGTTAACAGGGCTGTCAGCCCCCCTCCCCCCGTAGGGCGAAGGTGAAAAAGCTCCCGTAGGGCGAGGGTTAATAGCCATGCCAATTGTGGATGCCCCACGCGGTAAATGCATACATGCATACATTACATACTGACTCGTTTATCCGCGCACGCTGATGCCTGAGCTGAAGTGGGTCAGAAAGATTGATGGAATTCTGCGTTGCCAGCTAAGTAACCTCTGCCGTCTTCTGCCCACTAACGTCTGCCGTCTTCTGCCCACTAACGTCTGCCGTCTTCTGCCCACTAACTTCTGCCGTCTTCTGTCCACTAACGTCTGCCGTCTTCTGCCCACTAACGTCTGCCGTCTTCTGCCCACTAACTTCTGCCGTCTTCTGTCCACTAACGTCTGCCGTCTTCTGCCCACTAACTTCTGCCGTCTTCTGCCCACTAACGTCTGCCGTCTTCTGCCCACTAACGTCTGCCGTCTTCTGCCCACTAACGTCTGCCGTCTTCTTCCCACTAACGTCTGCCGTCTTCTGTCCACTAACGTCTGCCGTCTTCTGCTCACTAACTTCTGCCGTCTTCTGTCCACTAACGTCTGCCGTCTTCTGCCCACTAACGTCTGTCGTCTTCTGCCCACTAACTTCTGCCGTCTTCTGTCCACTAACGTCTGCCGTCTTCTGTCCACTAACGTCTGCCGTCTTCTGCCCACTAACTTCTGCTGTCTTCTGCCCACTAACTTCTGCCGTCTTCTGTCCACTAACTTCTGCTGTCTTCTGCCCACTAACGTCTGCCGTCTTCTGCCCACTAACTTCTGCCGTCTTCTGTCCACTAACGTCTGCCGTCTTCTGCCCACTAACGTCTGCCGTCTTCTGCCCACTAACTTCTGCCGTCTTCTGTCCACTAACGTCTGCCGTCTTCTGCCCACTAACGTCTGCCGTCTTCTGCTCACTAACTTCTGCCATCTTCTGCCCACTAACTTCTGCTGTCTTCTGCCCACTAACTTCTGCCGTCTTCTGCCCACTAACGTCTGCCGTCTTCTGCCCACTAACGTCTGCCGTCTTCTGCCCACTAACTTCTGCCGTCTTCTGTCCACTAACGTCTGCCGTCTTCTGCCCACTAACGTCTGCCGTCTTCTGCTCACTAACTTCTGCCATCTTCTGCCCACTAACTTCTGCTGTCTTCTGCCCACTAACTTCTGCCGTATTCTGCCCACTAACGTCTGCCGTCTTCTGCCCACTAACGTCTGCCGTCTTCTGCCCACTAACTTCTGCCGTCTTCTGCCCACTAACGTCTGCCGTCTTCTGCCCACTAACGTCTGCCGTCTTCTGCTCACTAACTTCTGCCATCTTCTGCCCACTAACTTCTGACGTCTTCTGCCCACTAACTTCTGCCGTCTTCTGTCTCCACAGCACGAGCAGACGCACCATGAGGAGGAGTTGCGCCGGCTGGACGCCACGCGGCACGTGGTCCCGCCGGCCGCCGCCGCCGGCCCGGCAGAGGGCTCCGGCTCCGCTGACGACGACGACGACGAGGAGGTGGATGAGGAGGAGTTTTTGAAGCGGCACGCTCTCCGCCAGGCTGACCTCAACAACGAGCTGCTGGTGAGTCGGGAAACGGCGGAGCCATGGTAGCCGGGCCGGCGGGGGGGGGGGGGGGGGATCAGGTGGGCTGGGTGCCGCTGTCTGTCTGTGGTTTTGTGGGTATTTATGTGGTGGAGCATAACAGTTCCAACATACCATGACCTTATGGATTATCCATATTCAGGGGCGTCGCCACATATTTTTCAGTGTGTGTGTGTGTGTGGGGGGGGGGGGGGGGGGCGAAGTGTCCAATGAACCATCAGACGGTTCGCGAAAATGCGAAGGAAAATAATTTTTACTTGGGAAATATTCACCTTGTTCCACAAAAATGGAGTTATTACTTGAAATCGACAGACGAAAGCCAAAATATATTGTAAATTGACCACATTTTGCATATAAGCATTCGTACCGAAAGATATTTCAAGTTAAAGTTGATAAGCGCTCACGCTTATAACGGTCGGTACTCACAAGTACTCGGTAACGAATTCACTGTCCGAGCTAAAATTAGCCTGCCTACGCATTGTTATTTATCATGAAGGCATATAATATGTTGCATGCACTCCATCTTTTGCGAATATGTACTAAAGTTCTATGAACAATGAACAAGCATTTGAAAAAAAGTGCATTAACCCTCGCCCTACGGGAGCTTTTTTCATCTTCGCCCTACGGGGGGGGGGGGGGCTGACAGGTATCCCCCTGTTAACTTCCAAACAAGCAACTTAGAGCAATGCGATAAGAACCAGCATGTTACCTGTCATGAGAGGAATCTAACAGTATGCTATTTTTAGGTTTCAGGTCAACGGGTGACCTTCCAGGTCAAGTGAATGACCTCGGATTTACCACGTCCAGAACAGCGATTTTGCTCTTCAGAAAACCTCAAAATTAGAAATTGATAAATGTAAATAAAAAGGCATGTTCCTAGACCAGTTCCTAGACCAGGCCAGCTCAGAAACACAGAAAAGGTAATTATTTGTTCGTATCTTGTCAGTAAAAAACGAAATTATTTACAAAAATGACGTCATCAGTTTCTTACACTTAGGGAGCCATCACTCAGTCAAAAATGAAGATATTGCTTTGAACTTTGGTATGGGTATTGTACATACTCAGTTCTCTCACATATATTCCGGTTTTTCTAACATCTTCGAAAATTGTGATTTTGTGGGATTTTTTTAATATTTTTTTTAAAATTTTAGGGGTCAAAAACCCACAATTTTGAAAATATGAGATTGCCATTTTAAAGAGAATGCCATTTTGTATCTTTGGTGAATTGCGTTTGCAATTTCCTTTACAACTCTGTTTTCTACCATTTTTGAAATATTTATCGTTTTTCCACCAACATGACGTCATCAAAACATGATTACCTCCGAAACTACTCAACCAATTTCAATTAAATTGTTACAGCTTACGTATAATTGTTGTAAACTCTGCTACCGAAAATTATTTCAGCAAGATGCGCTGCATGTGTAAAAGGTTATTCAAGAAAACCCTCAGGGGGGGGGGGGGGGGGCTGTCAGGCCCCCCCCGTAGTGCGAGGGTTAAAATCGGCAGTTAGCATGGCCCCGGACGGCGACATATTTAGTGTTCTCGTCTCGACTTATTTTTAAATAAATAAATAGGACGTTTTTTTCGCATGAATTTTCAACATACAGGTATTTAATCCGGCATTGACTGGGGTCTCAGCCGAACGCCATTGGCTGGGGGGGGGGGGGGGGGGGGGGGCGGCGCGGCGTTAAACGCCCCTGGTTATCTTCCGAACCAATGATCGCAGCGAGACGTGCAAGGCGGCAATCTAAAGCTCTCAATGAGATGAATCTAAAACATACTAAAAAATGCCAAAGTGAGGTCAAATGTCAGGTCACGGTCAGGTCAAGGGTCAAAATCGACGTATTTGAGCTTATGGGTCATATTTTCCATCCAAAGCCTATGATTACGACCATGATCACCCAAAGTGCTGCCAAAGGTATGATACACATCCCGCATGACCTAAAGTGAAATTGTTGGCCGAGGTCAAGTTCAGGTCAGGTCACAAAAGGTCACTATGCTTAAAATATCTACGAAAGTCATGCAACACATGTTTTATGAGTTATTTTCCACGTATAATTCGATAGTGATAGTCATTTTACCACCTGACTTCATTTACGTGAAGTTAATGTCAAGTTCAAGTCAAGTTCAGTTCACTGAAGGTCGAAATTTTTAATCGATAAATCTAAATAAAAAAGGCATGTTTCTAGACCAGTTTTGTCTCAGAAATACAGTGGTGCAATTTATTTGTCTGTATCTGGTAAAACAAAACAAAAAGTGTAAATATGACGTCATGAGTTATTCATACTTAGATGCCATACGTCAGTCAAAAATTGTGATATCAATCTGAAATTTGGTATGTTAGTTTCACATATGTGGTTCTCTGACATATATTCCGGCTTTTTGAATATCTGAAGAAAAAATCGATTTTGTGGGCATTTTCCACCAACAAAAAGTTGTTTGCACTTTTGGGGTTCAAAAACCTAACCTAACAAAACCCCAAATGTTCCCAATTCCAAGATAGCCAGTTTGTAGCCCTTGCAATTTGCTATCTTTTGTCGATTTGCGATTGCATTTCGCTTTTAAATATGGCATTTCTACGGCCTGGCAAAATTTAGCTGATTTTGGTGTAAAACTCGTGTGTAGTGACGTCACTAAATTCGATATAACTCTATTTTTTCGACGAAATTGCTTTATTTTGTTCACAGAACACGTAAACGTGATTTATAAGAAGAATACATTACGATGCACACATGAAACATTTATCTGAACCATTTTCCCATAATCAATCACTGGCGGGCCAGCCTCTCCGTGGGGTGGGGGGGGGGTCTTTTTGGGGCAAAAAATACCCACATTTTTATCAGCGGATTTGGGCTGGTCACCTTATTTTGGTATTTGAGCTTAAGAAATTCACTTTTCAAATTCAAAAAAATAATATGGATTTTGTTTTCCGAATTTTTTTTTTTTTTTTGGGGGGGGGGGGGTCAAAACCCCGAAATTTCGAAAATCTGAGATAGCCATTTTGAAGAGAATGTCATTTCCTTTCTTTTGGCGTTTTTTTTTTTGCAATTTGCTTCAAAACTATTTTCTATGATTTTTCAAACATTTGGCGTTTTTCCACCAAAAATGGCATGACATGACGTCATTCAAACGTCATTATCTCCTAAAATGCTGCATCAATTTAATTGAAATTTGACGAGAAGACGTATAATTGATGCAGCATAAGGTACTGCAAGTTTCTTAGTAAATAACTTCCGTTTTCATGAGGATTTCTCCTAAGATCATGGTTTTTCCGTCCAGTGCAGGGAACGCGCGGGGAGGGCGGGGATGCCAATAATAGTGCGTGGGCATACTTGTATTGATGCCCCCTCCAATATTCCTGTAGGGGAGGGGGGGGGGGGGGGCATTTGTCCCTGATTTTCCCCCTGGATCCGCCAGTGTAGTAAATCAATAAACGTTTCAGAAAACCGTGATGCATTCGGCGGATTAACTTGGCCCCGGACGGCGACCTATTTAGTGTCGGCGATTTGTTTCATTGACCAATCGGAGACGTTGTCACGCTTCTTGGTGCACATACTTCATGTATGGCCCTATGACTTGTTTACAAATCAACATTCAAAGATAGTGATGGATCATACTGTATCATACTGTACCATATGAAAGTACATATTTTTTAATTTCCCCAAATTTAGTTTTTGAAATATAAAAAGTTGTTATTTCCCTTTTAAATTGAGGCACGATCAATTTGATACCATACATGTGTCACATACAAATGCAGATAAATAAATCAAAAGGTGAATATTTCACTTTATTTTTTTTAACTTATATTTAACACAATATTTTTAAGGCATATTTATCAGCTTTATTTTTCCTTTTTGGATTTATAACAAGTGAATAACAACCAGTAAAACGATGTTTTGGTCGATGACCGAGCGGGCGCGCTCTGGTAAAACCAAAACAGGTTTGAAATATGAAACGGTACAGGAGCACACGTGCGCGTTGACTGTGTCCCAATGATGTGTACAACGTTCAATAGTTTTACCGTGGTTATACCCTAGTATGCAAAGGAGCGTTCAGCTGAATCGGGCAGGTAGTTTCAGAGAGATAGAACATAGCGGTGCACAGTGCACATGTGCACAGTGACTGAAAAGTTCCGCCGAGCGCAAACCTAACATATACAGTCCTTCCTTAGCATGTATGCAAATTTTCCCCTCGATAGGTCCAGCAGTTTCCGAGCTCTGAAATACGGTGGCGTACGTGCATATTGGTGTATGCCTCGGCACGTTTAAAGCAGCTAATATTCGTGGTCTAACCTACATGCAAAATTGCGGCTCAATAGGTCCAGTAGTTGCAAAGATATAAAAAGGGGTCCCCACGTGCGCACATGCCATGCAACTCCCGATCCATCATGTGTTATATTGCTAGGATGTCAGTCGGGAGCAGCATACAGTCTGGCAATCCATCTGACCCCACCAACTTTAGACCCATCTCATTGGTTCCTGTCATCATGAAGGTTGTAGAGCGCGTTATCCATCAGCAGCTCTATAACTACCTCTCTCAAAATCATCTCCTGGCCTGCACCCAACACGGTTTCCGCCCCCGGCACTCCACTGAAACTGCGCTTCTATCTGTAACGGACCGTATCCTCGCCGCCACCGACAGGGGGGAAATCTCAATGCTCTGCCTTATCGATCTTAGTAAATGTTTCGACGTGATAGACCACAAACTATTGGTAACTAAATTAGCAGCGCACGGCATTGACATCTCCTGGTTTGCTGCCTATCTTCAGGGACACACACAGAGTGTCTCCCTGAAGGACGGGTCCGGAAGCCGTGTACTGTCGCGTCCTCTCCCCAATACTATGGGTGTGTTCCAAGGCTCCGCACTGGGCCCCCTGCTTTTCACAGTGTTCTCTAATGACCTTTCTTTGTGCTCTGACGACGCCTCAGTCATCCAGTACGCCGATGACACCCAACTGTTGTTGAGTGGTCCGCCAAACAACCTCAGTAGACTCATCTCGCGCATGGAAGTTTCACTCACTTCACTCGATGGCTGGTTTCGTGCGAACGCCCTAAAAGTTAACACCACCAAAACTCAACTAATAGTTTTCGGAAGCCGTCAAAATTTACGCAACATGGCTGACTTCACTGTCTCTTTCCGTGATTCTGAGTTAGTGCCATGTGCGCAGGTGGGGAATCTGGGTGTTGTTTTAGACGGCACTCTATCCTGGGACGATCACGTATCGGACCTCAGCCGCCGCTGTACGGGCCTACTAATCGGTCTCTCCCAAATTCGTCATTACATCCCCGACGGTGTCATCAAAATTTTGGTAATATCACTCATGTCGCGCGTCCAATACTGCCTCACAGTATATGGCAACGGATCTCAAAAGAACTTTGATCGGATTCAGAAAATTCTAAATTTCGCAGCTAGAGTTATTTTCGGCCGCCGCAAATTCGACCACGTCTCTGATCTCCGTGACCAACTCCGCTGGATGACTCCCAAAACCATGGCTGACTTCCAAACCCTGGTCACCGCCCACAAGGCCATACAGCGTGGAGAACCCGAGGTTCTGGCATCCATGTTTACATCAAATTCCGATGCCAGAGCGAGATCTACCCGTCAGGACCACCTTTTCCATCTCCCTCGGCCCCGATTAGAAACCGGCAAGCGTCGTTTTGCATATCGTGCCGCGACGTTACTGAACACCCTCCCCCGCGAGCTTGTGCAGCTGCCCCCCACCAGATTTGCTCGCGCCTCCAAAGCCAGACTTGTTCAGAGAATCTGAGCGTGGTATATGTGACTCTGCCCTAGTTTCGCCGCGTAGTTCGTGTATGCCTGTCATTGGTACCGTGCCACCAACGCGATATTCCGAACGTGACGAGTCTGAGTGCTCTGTGAGCAGTATGAATGTGCCGTGTGATGGTGTATTTGTTGAACTTTGCCTGTATGCTGCCAACCTGACACAGACTCTGAGCGGTAATCGCCACGCCAACTGTGGATGCTCATGAATGTAAATACATACATACATACATACATACATACCAAATTTCGCCATAATCGGCCTAGTAGTTTCTGAGATACATCACAGGGGTGTAACCCGACACCCTTATTTATTCCACGTGCTCACGTGTGCTGCAGCCTTAACCCGCGCACTGCAGGGGCTTTGCGCCCAACACGAACTGCAGGGGGGGGGGGGGGGGGGGGGTGATTTCCGCCCCCCCCCTGAGATCTCGAAAAGTACGCTACGTAGGGAGAAGCGGAAAACGGCATTTGATAGCTTGATACATGTTCTATCGAAACTATTCCAGTATTGTTTTAGGTCACGTCAAAATTGAGGTCATCAAAGGTCAAATTTTCCAGTTTTTTCCTGTTTTAGGACATCGCTCCAGAAATTCCCATATATCTCAGAAACTATGCTAGTTAGAAACAAACCGAAAAAAGCAAACGCCAGCCAGTGAAATTTTCAATCGCTAAGGTGTCCCCAAATTTGATCTCAGGTCAATTTGAGGCTCCAGAGGTCAAAAAAGAAAAAATGACGTTTTTTTGCTAAATCGTTTTTCGCTATTAACTTTTTATGTAAAAAAGATAACGGAAAACTGTTTACGCCATTGTGTTTATCTTGTCAAGGCGCTTTGAATGATGTACATGGTGACCTTGTTAAGTTAACTACAAAAATTGACCTCAGGTCAAGGTCAAGTGGTGACCTAAGTAGGTCATGTTGCATATGGGAAGACGTGTCTCGACGAGACAAACACATTGATGTCTGTTTCACTTCTCTATCTTCATTATGTCGCGAGTTATTGACAAAAGAAGTGATGGTGACCTCGCATGACCTCAAATAACCCAATATGGGTCACTGAACAAAACTTACACTTGGATCATCAAGAATATCCTATAATAACATGATCCAGAAGTAATTGGACTAATATCATGCATATCCTTAGCATTGTATATTTCCCCATTGACTTATTATGGGGAGGTTACGAAATTGACCTGACCTTAGGTCACCGATATAAAAATTCCGAGATAAACGAATTGTAAGTACTTATGCTCTCATGACATCCTGTAAGTTTCAAACTGATCGGTGAAAAACTCTGGCTTTGGCACAACTGCAAACATTTTTGGAGGTGGGGTCACTTGACCTGGTCTGGTGACCTGACCTGAGATGACCTGAGGTTATTTTTTTCCAAAGTGTGTGCAATTGATGTCCTGACAGGTGTGTGGAAACTCGGCGGCGCTGCCGTTTTTTCGCTATCTTTGAAAAACCTGAGGGGGGGGGGGGGGGGGGGGGGCGGAAATCAACCCCCCCCCCCTGCAGTGCGCGGGTTAAGTTTATATTAGGCATGCAACATATGGGGCATCATTGGCTGTTAGTGTACGCCAAATGTGGTCCAGTTTTATGAAGTGATTATATCATTAGACGCGATTTTCCTCTAAAATCGGTGATTTGACCTGCCCCACTTTTGCGCGTGACACGAGCTGCGTACCACCCCTATCAGAACGTACCATACCCCCAAACAAAATGATGGACATATCCAATGGTCCATCAAACCAACCCGATCTCAATCGGAGCAGTGGTTGCAAAAAAAATCGATTCCGAAAAGCGTCTGTATGGCCGGGTCGGGCCGGGTCAAATGTAAATGTGTCTAGTAAGTTGACGAGAAACCTCACGGGCGCTTCGCGCCCGCTCGGTAATAACTTATGCGAACATTTTAATTTCGGCCTTACATGGGTGTCCCTTACACAATAGTATTTAGCTCGAGAGCTAAAACAGCAAAAGATGTGCGAAGAAACCCAGATTTGACGTCAGCTAAATGTTTGGGTCGGGAGAAGCCATTGAACTTAAACCTGAGCAAAAATCGTTACATTGTTTTCTGGGAGTAACTTTTGGGAGAAGAATGATGGTGATGCGGCTTATTATTCACTTCAAAATTGTGGAAAGCATAAACGGACTGATCAGATACCGACTACGAGAGATGAAGCTTGATTCGCAAAGTGATGGAACTGCAGATGAAACAATACTCTAAAGATTCAAATGTGAGCTTGCCTGTATATACAGGCTATACCAAAATTGATGAGCAGTTGGTGGTGCCCATGTTTCAACCGTTTCCCACGACCGGCAAACAAACGGAATTGTATCGAAACCTGGCTGTGGAGAATATATACATGTCGGGTGATTACAGAACCCAGCGGCCGACCTGAACTTAGCCGATCGGGCACGGCATATGTTATTTCTTCGGAGATACCCAAAGAGCCCGTACCACACCTCGTCAATGGTGAATGAGTGGAAGACAACGATGCATAACCACGCGGTTGTAAATGGTCAGAGGTGTCATGGCCCACAATCAGGTCACAGGTGAATCGTATCCACCCAATCGTTATAAACCCTGCAATCGTCCGCCCCTGTAGCTCAGTTGGGAGAGCGCCGGGCTTCTGACCTCATCCGGATAGTGGCAGCCCGGGTTCGAGTCGCTTCGGCGCTCGCTATTTGCCCCTGACTGGGATGGCCTGTGGCCGGTGGCAGCGGTCGCACTCGAGGTCAGGTGACGTCAGAGGGCGGGACGGACCGTGTCCAGGTATGTCGGGCACGTAAAACTTTCGCTTCTAAATTCTGCCGGACGCCAGGAATTGCTTGATCGGGTGGTAGGGTCAGGGCCTGCGCAACAAGCTATGCTTAGCGCCGGGCCTGAACTCGGAAATCCATCCATTCAAAAACATTCGGACTAAATATATTATTTGAAAAAAACGACCGGGTTTGGGCCCAAAACAGCGATGAGATGCATATCACTGAGACGGTCAAGCGGCCTCCTGAAAGTCCTTGTCTGGGGCATGACGAGCCACAGAGGCCTCTCTAACCTGCATAACGTGCCCCGCGGCGTGCGCGGCCAGACACTGCCACTGCCGACTACTATGCCCCGCGGCGGGCGCGGCCAGACACTGCCACTGCCGACTACTATGCCCCGCGGCGGGCGCGGCCAGAGACTGCCACTGCCGACTACTATGCCCCGCGTTGGGCGCGGCCAGACACTGCCACTGCCGACTACTATGCCCCGCGGCGGGCGCGGCCAGACACTGCCACTGCCGACTACTATGCCCCGCGGCGGGCGCGGCCAGACACTGCCACTGCCGACTACTTTGCCCCGCGGCGGGCGCGGCCAGACACTGCCACTGCCGACTACTTTGCCAAGGAAGCGCTGGCAATGGCCAGAACATCAGCGATGCTGAGAAAAAGCAGAATGGCCTGCCAACCGATGCCAAACTCCTGCAGGACATGACTAGATCATTTTGTTAACAAAGCGCTCTAGTCAAGGCGCTCTAGTCAAGGCGCTCTAGTCAAGACGCTCTAGTCAAGGTGCTCTAGTCAAGACGTTCTAGTCAAGGCGCTCTAGTCAAGGCGCTCTAGTCCATCACACCAAGAAAACCAAGAATTGGTGCCGGAGTCACTTTCAGGCTTTTGCAGAGAAGGGGTCTAACCAGGCAATGACTGACCAGTCACCGATCGAAAATATGTGGGCAGTCATCAAGGACGACCCCAACAAGATGACGCCCACTATCTCGGAAAAGGCCCTGGTACAAAACCTCCAAACGGCATGGCGGATAATCAACGCACACACACTCGACAACCTGATGAGCGAGGTGCCGGAGCGGATAATCAACGCACACACACTCGACAACCTGATGAGCGAGGTGCCGGAGCGGATAATCAGCGCACACACACTCGACAACCTGATGAGCGAGGTGCCGGAGCGGATAATCAACGCACACACACTCGACAACCTGATGAGCGAGGTGCCGGAGCGGATAATCAACGCACACACACTCGACAACCTGATGAGCGAGGTGCCGGAGCGGATAATCAACGCACACACACTCGACAACCTGATGAGCGAGGTGCCGGAGCGGATAATCAACGCACACACACTCGACAACCTGATGAGCGAGGTGCCGGAGCGGATAATCAGCGCGCACACACACTGGACAACCTGATGAGCGAGGTGCCGGAGCGGATAATCAGCGCGCACACACACTCGACAACCTGATGAGCGAGGTGCCGGAGCGGATAATCAACGCACACACACTCGACAACCTGATGAGCGAGGTGCCGGAGCGGATAATCAACGCACACACACTCGACAACCTGATGAGCGAGGTGCCGGAGCGGATAATCAGCGCGCACACACACTGGACAACCTGATGAGCGAGGTGCCGGAGCGGATAATCAGCGCGCACACACACTCGACAACCTGATGAGCGAGGTGCCGGAGCGCATGCCGGAGTCTTTTCCAGTTTGTGGGGATGCATGGGGAAAAGATCATAAACCACACTTAGCCTGCTTGTTTTTTTAAATTTAACAAAAAAACAACCGCTCATCAAATTTGGGACGCCCTGTAAAGACAAACGAAGCAAAGAGAGACTGAACGAATAACAACGAATATGCCTAAGCAAACTGAAACTAGTCTTTCCAACTTCCCACTCTAATACCAGGAATGACAAAGCAAATAAAGTAACATGTTGGTCACCAAAGACTCCGAAACCTACATTGATAATTTGTCTCATTGATCATTTGTACCTATGCAATACAATACATTTTCGATTCATCAGGTACCTTTTTCTTGAAGAAACGTCCGATATCCATGTCAGCTCTCTTTCTTTCATAGTCATTTGAAGCACATAAGTAGATAGGCAACTGCGACAGGGGTGGGATAACTATAAACACCGCCGCCGGTTCCTTTCAGCAAGCACAAAGAAGTGTGCAAGCACACAAGTGCAACAACCAATAAGGCACACTCTGCGCCATGGTATGCCTTATGTTTTCAGCTACCGAAATTCCATTTAAGTTTCTGCTAGCTTCCCTTCAGCAAAAAAAAAAACAACAAAAATATCAACCTGATCCCTTCCATTGCACTTCGACTTTTTCCAAATGTGTTTTAAGACACCGAAAACTGGAGTTATTCCGAACAAAGTGTAGATAAATGTATCCGAAACTGGAGGGACAGTCTCCCAGCCGTCCTGATAGGGGGGGGGGGGGTCTCCCCTCCGTCCCCCTACGGCGGCGCCCTTGTCCATATTTGTCATGGATAACTCTCATATCATGAGCTGCCAGTATCAAATACCACCCTGATTAGGAAAGTGAGTAAGTAGAAACCTGGTGCCATCCGCGAAACGTTCTGATGTTTATTGTCGCAACTCGCAGCATTGAAGTCGACTGGCATACAGCGGGATGTGACGTCACCCGTCCTGCCTGTCCTGCCTGTCCGGCCCGCGCACAGCATCTGAACCGGGCGCTAACCATCGAGGAGCGGGATATGATCTGACTCACCCCCGCCCCCCCCCCCCCGCAGGGCCTGAACCGGGCGCTGGCCATCAAGGAGAACCTGGCCACGGAGATGGTCAACAGCAACACGCAGATGCTGGCCGTGCGGCAGCGGTACGCGCAGTCGACGCGCGAGCTCGAGGAGCAGGTGCTGACGCTCAGCACTGAGAAACAGAGGCTGGCCGAGGCGCTGCAGGGCGCCAGACAGGAGGCCGCCGGATCAAAGTACGTCACGGAGGAGTCACGGTACAGGGCTGCGAGGCCCGGGGGAGGGAGGGGCAGGGCGCCAGACAGGAGGCCGCCGGATCAAAGTAGGTCACGGAGGAGTCACGGCACAGGGCTGCGAGGCCCGGGGAGGGAGGGGCAGGGCGCCAGACAGGAGGCCGCCAGATCAAAGTATGTCACTGAGGAGTCACGGCACAGGGCTGCGAGGCCCGGGGGGGGGAGGGAGGGGCAGGGCGCCAGACAGGAGGCCGCCGGATCAAAGTACGTCACGGAGGAGTCACGGTACAGGGCTGCGAGGCCCGGTGGAGGGAGGGGCAGGGCGCCAGACAGGAGGCCGCCGGATCAAAGTAGGTCACGGAGGAGTCACGGCACAGGGCTGCGAGGCCCGGGGAGGGAGGGGCAGGGCGCCAGACAGGAGGCCGCCGGATCAAAGTATGTCACGGAGGAGTCACGGCACAGGGCTGCGAGGCCCGGGGGAGGGAGGGGCAGGGCGCCAGACAGGAGGCCGCCGGATCAAAGTATGTCACGGAGGAGTCACGGCACAGGGCTGCGAGGCCCGGGGAGGGAGGGGCAGGACGCCAGACAGGAGGCCGCCGGATCAAAGTAGGTCACGGAGGAGTCACGGCACAGGGCTGCGAGGCCCGGGGAGGGAGGGGCAGGGCGCCAGACAGGAGGCCGCCAGATCAAAGTATGTCACGGAGGAGTCACGGGACACGGCTGCGAGGCCCGGGGGAGGGAGGGGCAGGGCGTCAGACAGGAGGCCGCCGGATCAAAGGGTGCAGTGTTAGAGGAGGCGAGACAGGAGGCCGCCGGGTCAAAGGGTGCAGTGTTAGAGGAGGCGAGACAGGAGGCCGCCGGGTCAAAGTACCTCCCCGGAGGAAATGTATAGATATTGACGTGCGGGGGTCTCCGTCATGCACATATCATTCGAGTGGATATAACAATATTATAAAACTGTTTATCTCCAGAACTGTGGTGTGCCGTCGAGTCCAGTAGGGCTGTTCTCTCCGATTATTTTAGCTGTATGTCTGTGTGCGTCTGTAGGTGTATGTGTATCACCAGGTGACGTCACTATTTGTGTTCTGTGTTGCGTGACAGGGCGGCGGAGCAGAAGCGGCAGCGCGTTAAGGAGCTGGAGGAGCGCATCAAGGCGCTGCAGCACAAGATGAAGGAGCAGGAGCGACTCCTCAGGATGAAGCGCTCTGCCGATGACAAGGTCGTCCAGCTCAACAAGGAGATCCAGAACATCAAGCAGACGCGCGTCAAACTCATCCGACAGATGAAGGAGGACGGCGACAAGTGAGTCCGGGGGACGGGGCGGCTGGACGGCAGGGTGGAACGGAGTGAGTCCGGGGGACGGGACGGCAGGGTGGAACGGAGTGAATCCGGGGGACGGGACGGCAGGGTGGAACGGAGTGAGTCCGAGACGGGACGGCAGGGTGGAACTGAGTGAGTCCGGACGGCAGGGTGGAACGGAGTGAGTCCGGGGACGGGACGGCAGGGTGGAACTGAGTGAGTCCGGACGGCAGGGTGGAACGGAGTGAGTCCGGGGGACGGGACGGCAGGGTGGAACGGAGTGAGTCCGGGGGACGGGGCGGCAGGACGGCAGGGTGGAACTGAGTGAGTCCGGGGGACGGAGCGGCAGGACGGCAGGGTGGAACGGAGTGAGTCCGGGGGACGGGGCGGCAGGACGGCAGGGTGGAACGGAGTGAGTCCGGGGGACGGAGCGGCAGGACGGCAGGGTGGAACTGAGTGAGTCCGGGGGACGGAGCGGCAGGACGGCAGGGTGGAACGGAGTGGCACCGTTGAAGGAGGAGTATTCCATGTGCGGTGATAAACACCACGAAATACCGGGGGGGGGGGGGGGAGTCATGGTTAGCCAACACCACTGCCACGCCGTGCCTGTTTTATCCCCTGCACATGCGCAGTGAAGGCATCCCTGCACACGGAGTGACTGTGCCGGAGTGACTGTGCCGCAGTGAAGGTATCCCTGCACACGGAGTGACTGTGCCGCAGCGGCATCACTGCTGAGTGCTGTGTGCGCCTGTGTGACCGTCCTTCCTGACCGACGCTGACCCGCGTGTCCTCCCTCCTGCAGGTTCCGTCAGTGGCGGCAGAAGAAGGACCGGGAGGTGATGCAGCTGAAGGCCCAGGACCGTAAGCGGCAGGTTCAGCTGGTCAAGCTGGAGCGGCAGCACACAAAGCAGGAGACGGTGCTGAGAAGAAAGATGGAGAACGCCATAACGGCCAACCGACGACTCAAGGAGGTGCGTAGTCTTCGGGCCTGGGGCGGTGAAGGGCGGGACGTGACGTCACCTGCTGGCCTGGGGCGGTGAAGGGCGGGACGTGACGTCACCTGCTGGCCTGGGGCGGTGAAGGGCGGGACGTGACGTCACCTGCTGGCCTGGGGCGGTGAAGGGCGGGACGTGACGTCACCTGCTGGCCTGGGGCGGTGAAGGGCGGGACGTGACGTCACCTGCTGGCCTGGGGCGGTGAAGGGCGGGACGTGACGTCACCTGCTGGCCTGGGGCGGTGAAGGGCGGGACGTGACGTCACCTGCTGGCCTGGGGCGGTGGAGGGCGGGACGTGACGTCACCTGCTGGCCTGGGACGGTGGAGGGCGGGACGTGACGTCACCTGCGGGCCTGGGGCGGTGTTTGTGGTAACGGGCAGGCTCGGCTCCACCCTCAACTGTCAGCCGTATTCGCCATGGACACTCTGATCTGATGTCACTCCTCTTCTGAGAGGTCACCGACCGGCTTGTACTGGCTCCTCGCTAAAAGTCACATTTGGGCCCTGTATCTGCGGGATATGTTGCGCACTGTTCCTAAGCGCCGAGCGTATGTCTGTCTGCAGGTTCTGGAGCAGCGTCAGTCGGCCCGGGAGCGCCGTCAGCCGGCGGCCGGCGGCGGCGGCGGCGCGGCGCCGGCGGTCGTCGCCACCCAGCTGGACCAGGAGCTGGAGCTGGTGGTGAGCACGCGGCTGGCGCAGCGCTCCCTGCAGCAGCTCATTGACGACCGACGCCGGCTCACCTCCCAGCTCCAGAAGACCGAGGTCAGTGATCAGAGGTTAGGGGCGGCTCACGCAGCGGTCACGCAGCGCCAGTCGAGGTCGCTGCCTCCCGCCTATCTGCGGCGGGTGGCGGGTGGCCAGTCGAGGTGGTTGCCTCCTGCCTGTCTGCGGCTGTGGCGGGTGGCCAGTCGAGGTGGTTGCCTCCTGCCTGCCTGCGGCTGTGGCGGGTGGCCAGTCGAGGTCGCTGCCTTCTGCCTGTCTGCGGCGGGTGGCGGGTGGCCAGTCGAGGTGGTTGCCTGTCTGCGGCTGTGGCGGGTGGCGGGTGGCCAGTCGAGGTGGTTGCCTCCTGCCTGTCTGCGGCTGTGGCGGGTGGCCAGTCGAGGTGGTTGCCTTCTGCCTGTCTGCGGCGGGTGGCGGGTGGCCAGTCGAGGTGGTTGCCTTCTGCCTGTCTGCGGCGGGTGGCGGGTGGCCAGTCGAGGTGGTTGCCTGTCTGCGGCTGTGGCGGGTGGCCAGTCGAGGTGGTTGCCTCCTGCCTGTCTGCGGCGGGTGGCGGGTGGCCAGTCGAGGTGGCTGCCTCCTGCCTGTCTGCGGCTGTGGCGGGTGGCCAGTCGAGGTGGTTGCCTCCTGCCTGTCTGCGGCGGGTGGCGGGTGGCCAGTCGAGGTGGTTGCCTGTCTGCGGCGGGTGGCGGGTGGCCAGTCGAGGTGGTTGCCTCCTGCCTGTCTGCGGCGGGTGGCGGGTGGCCAGTCGAGGTGGTTGCCTCCTGCCTGTCTGCGGCGGGTGGCGGGTGGCCAGTCGAGGTGGCTGCCTCCTGCCTGTCTGCGGCGGGTGGCGGGTGGCCAGTCGAGGTGGTTGCCTCCTGCCTGTCTGCGGCTGTGGCGGGTGGCCAGTCGAGGTGGTTGCCTCCTGCCTGTCTGCGGCGGGTGGCGGGTGGCCAGTCGAGGTGGCTGCCTCCTGCCTGTCTGCGGCAGGTGGCGGGTGGCCAGTCGAGGTGGTTGCCTCCTGCCTGTCTGCGGCTGTGGCGGGTGGCCAGTCGAGGTGGTTGCCTGTCTGCGGCGGGTGGCGGGTGGCCAGTCGAGGTGGTTGCCTGTCTGCGGCGGGTGGCGGGTGGCCAGTCGAGGTGGTTGCCTCCTGCCTGTCTGCGGCTGTGGCGGGTGGCCAGTCGAGGTGGTTGCCTCCTGCCTGTCTGCGGCGGGTGGCGGGTGGCCAGTCGAGGTGGCTGCCTCCTGCCTGTCTGCGGCTGTGGCGGGTGGCCAATCGAGGTGGTTGCCTGTCTGCGGCGGGTGGCGGGTGGCCAGTCGAGGTGGTTGCCTCCTGCCTGTCTGCGGCGGGTGGCGGGTGGCCAGTCGAGGTGGTTGCCTCCTGCCTGTCTGCGGCGGGTGGCGGGTGGCCAGTCGAGGTGGTTGCCTCCTGCCTGTCTGCGGCGGGTGGCGGGTGGCCAGTCGAGGTGGTTGCCTCCTGCCTGTCTGCGGCTGTGGCGGGTGGCCAGTCGAGGTGGTTGCCTCCTGCCTGTCTGCGGCGGGTGGTGGGTGGCCAGTCGAGGTGGCTGCCTCCTGCCTGTCTGCGGCGGGTGGCGGGTGGCCAGTCGAGGTGGTTGCCTCCTGCCTGTCTGCGGCGGGTGGCGGGTGGCCATTCGAGGTGGCTGCCTCCTGCCTGTCTGCGGCGGGTGGCGGGTGGCCAGTCGAGGTGGTTGCCTCCTGCCTGTCTGCGGCGGGTGGCGGGTGGCCAGTCGAGGTGGTTGCCTCCTGCCTGTCTGCGGCGGGTGGCGGGTGGCCAGTCGAGGTGGTTGCCTGTCTGCGGCGGGTGGCGGGTGGCCAGTCGAGGTCGCTGCCTCCTGCCTGTCTGCGGCGGGTGGCGGGTGGCCAGTCGAGGTCGCTGCCTCCTGCCTGTCTGCGGCGGGTGGCGGGTGGTAGGAACTAGGATGTGTTGTTTGCTCTGATGTGCTGGTCACTGGTGTAGCAGTGTATATTGGTGTGCCAGCGATCGGAGCCTGTCATGGGCAAACGGGGACTGTTTTCCTTGCAGGGTTTCAGAACAATAGCTGAATGTTGTTTTCTGAAGAATGACAGGTAATGGGCGCCATATAGCCTTGTAGCTGCGGTGGCCTTAAACCCACATCATCATCATCATCAATCCTGTGTAACTTGGTCTGGCGCCTGGAAAAGAACACGTGCGTGACATTTTAGATTAACTAATAGCCAGTCAGTTGCAGTTTGGTGTTTCGTTGAACTCAGTGTACGCCAACACCGACTGACTGCTGCCCTGTTCCTCAGAAATCGCTGCAGCGCGAGGACGTGCCGGCCGAGGAGGTGGCGCAGCAGACCCGCGTCAAGCGCGACCTCCAGAAGGAGCTGTTCTCTCGTAACGGGCAGATCGCCGACCTGCAGCACCGGCTGGTCAACGTGGAGACGGACGGGCGGGCGGCGCCGGCAGCCCAGCGCTGGGCCACCATCACCTCCATGGCCGACGCCAAGCAGGCGCTGGCGCACATGTTCGACCAGGCGGTCGGCGCGCGCACAGACGCCTGCGCGGGCGACTCGGACGGTCAGGAGCTGCAGGTGAGGGGAGGGAGGGAGGGAGGGAGGGAGGGAGGGAGGGAGGGAGGGAGGGAGGGAGGGAGAGAGAGAGAGAGAGAGAGAGAGAGAGAGAGAGAGAGAGAGAGAGAGAGAGAGAGAGCGAGAGCGAGAGCGAGAGCGAGAGCGAGAGCGAGAGCGAGAGCGAGAGCGAGAGCGAGAGCGAGAGCGAGAGCGAGAGCGAGAGCGAGAGCGAGAGCGAGAGCGAGAGCGAGAGCGAGAGCGAGAGCGAGAGCGAGAGCGAGAGCGAGATAGAGATAGAGAGGCCGTGGCCGTGGCCGTGGCCGTGGCCGTGGCCGTGGCCGTGGCCGTGGCCGTGGCCGTGGCCGTGGCCGTGGCCGTGGCCGTGGCCGTGGCCGTGTCTGTTTCTGTGTGCGCGCAAAGCCGGCTACTGATACTTGTCTGAGATACATCTGAGTCACCTGTCGGGTGTCCTGTGTGTCTGCGTGTCTTTGCGTATGACCGGAGCCCTGTATCTGTGTCCGGCCTGTCTGTGTTACAACAGAGTCAGCTGGAGGAGGCGCTGCAGACGGTCGAGGAGCTGGAGCGGGAGGCGGCCCGCGAGCGACGCCAGTTCGAGGAGCGCCTGTCGTGCCTCACACTGGAGAACGAGGAGAAGGTGCTGATGCTGCTGCGACACATGCCTCAGCCACAGGGCTGCAGCACGCCCAACTCCAGCTTCAGACAGGTCAGACATCAACAACAACAACCCAACTCTAGCTTCAGACAGGTCAGACATCAACAACAACAACCCAACTCCAGCAGTAGCTTCAGACAGGTCAGACATCAACAACAACAACCCAACTCCAGCAGTAGCTTCAGACAGGTCAGACATCAACAACAACAACCCAACTCCAGCAGTAGCTTCAGACAGGTCAGACATCAACAACAACAACCCAACTCCAGCAGTAGCTTCAGACAGGTCAGACATCAACAACAACAACCCAACTCCAGCAGTAGCTTCAGACAGGTCAGACATCAACAACAACAACCCAACTCCAGCAGTAGCTTCAGACAGGTCAGACATCAACAACAACAACCCAACTCCAGCAGTAGCTTCAGCCAGGTCAGACATCAACAACAACAACCCAACTCCAGCAGTAGCTTCAGACAGGTCAGACATCAACAACAACAACCCAACTCCAGCAGTTCCAGCAGGTCTATAAACCTCAACAGCAGTGCAGCTTAGTCTGGGTGGTGGCAATCGGTGGCGTCTTGGGCGTCAAATGGCCAGACGCGGCCTGGCGGCTGGTAAAACAGACAGCGCGTCAGTGTCGGGATCAGCCACCCTGTGTCGCCACCTGTGTCGCACCTTCTCTGGCGTCTGACGCGGCCTGTTGGCTGGTAAAACAGACAGCGCGTCAGTGTCGGGATCAGCCACCCTGTGTCGCACCTGTGTCGCACCTTCTCTGGCGTCTGACGCGGCCTGTTGGCTGGTAAAACAGACAGCGCGTCAGTGTCGGGATCAGCCACCCTGTGTCGCCACCTGTGTCGCACCTTCTCTGGCGTCTGACGCGGCCTGTTGACTGGTAAAACAGACAGCGCGTCAGTGTCGGGATCAGCCACCCTGTGTCGCACCTGTGTCGCACCTTCTCTGGCGTCTGACGCGGCCTGTTGGCTGGTAAAACAGACAGCGCGTCAGTGTCGGGATCAGCCACCCTGTGTCGCACCTGTGTCGCACCTTCTCTGGCGTCTGACGCGGCCTGTTGACTGGTAAAACAGACAGCGCGTCAGTGTCGGGATCAGCCACCCTGTGTCGCACCTGTGTCGCACCTTCTCTGGCGTCTGACGCGGCCTGTTGGCTGGTAAAACAGACAGCGCGTCAGTGTCGGGATCAGCCACCCTGTGTCGCACCTGTGTCGCACCTTCTCTGGCGTCTGACGCGGCCTGTTGGCTGGTAAAACAGACAGCGCGTCAGTGTCGGGATCAGCCACCCTGTGTCGCACCTGTGTCGCACCTTCTCTGGCGTCTGACGCGGCCTGTTGGCTGGTAAAACAGACAGCGCGTCAGTGTCGGGATCAGCCACCCTGTGTCGCCACCTGTGTCGCACCTTCTCTGGCGTCTGACCCCAAATCACACCACGTCACACCGCATCACACCGCATCACACCACGTCACCCATATCACACCACGTCACCCATATCACACCACGTCACCCATATCACATCACGTCACCCATATCACACCACGTCACCCATATCACATCACGCCACCCATATCACATCACGCCACCCATATCACATCACGCCACCCATATCACACCACGTCACCCATATCACATCACGTCACCCATATCACATCACGTCACCCATATCACATCACGTCACCCATATCACATCACGTCACCCATATCACATCACGTCACCCATATCACATCACGTCACCCATATCACATCACGTCACCCATATCACACCACGTCACTCATATCACATCACGTCACCCATATCACACCACGTCACCCATATCACATCACGTTACCCATATCACACCACGTCACCCATATCACATCACGTCACCCATATCACACCACGCCACCCATATCACACCACGCCACCCATATCACACCACGTCACCCATATCACACCACGTCACCCACGTCATGCCACGTCACCCATATCACACCACGTCACCCATGTCACATCACGTCACCCATATCACACCACGTCACCCATATCACACCACGTCACCCACGTCATACCACGTCACCCATATCACATCACGCCACCCATATCACATCACGTCACCCATATCACATCACGTCACCCATATCACACCACGTCACCCATATCACACCACGTCACCCATATCACATCACGTCACCCATATCACATCACGTCACCCATATCATATCACGTCACCCATATCACATCACGTCACCCATATCACACCACGTCACCCATATCACATCACGCCACCCATATCACATCACGCCACCCATATCACATCACGTCACCCATATCACACCACGTCACCCATATCACATCACGTCACCCATATCACACCACGTCACCCATATCACATCACGTCACCCATATCACACCACGTCACCCATATCACATCACGTCACCCATATCACATCACATCACCCATATCACACCACGTCACCCATATCACATCACGTCATCCATATCACATCACGTCACCCATATCACACCACGTCACCCATATCACATCACGTCACCCATATCACACCACGTCACCCATATCACATCACGTCACCCATATCACACCACGTCACCCATATCACATCACGTCACCCATATCACATCACGTCACCCATATCACACCACGTCACCCATATCACATCACGTCACCCATATCACATCACGTCACCACACATCACACCAAGTCACCACACATCACCACGTCGCCCCATGTCATCACATCACGTCACCACACATCACTCCGTATCATACCACGTCACCCCACATCACATAACACAACATCACACCACGTCACCCCGCATCATCCCCACATCACACCACGTCACCACACATCATACCACATCACACCCGTTATCTACATCACACCACGTCACCCCACGTCATCCGCACATACCGCGTCACCCCACATCATCCCCGCCATTCGGCGTCACCCCTCCCCGCGCCGCACCCCCGCCATCTGACATCACTCCCGTCACACCCCGTCATCACACGTCACCCAGCTTCAATGCACGCCACCTGGCAGCACCGGGCGTCACCCCCGTCATTCCCCGTCACTACGTCATCAACGTCATCAGCGTCACCTTTCTCCACTCCGCGATGCCGGCAGGGCGGCGGCGGAGCGGACGAGGAGGCAGCGGCGGCTCTGCAGGAGCGGCTGAAGGTGCAGGAGCAGGAGATCCAGCGCCTGAGCGTGCTGCACGACATGCTGGCCGAACGGGACGTTCAGCTGACCACGCTGCGCACAGAGGCTGAACGACTGCGGACCCAGCTGGTGAGAGTCGCAGGGGGGGGGGGGGGCAGTTGGGGTCACGGCAGGTGAGAGTCGCAGGGGGAGGGCAGTTGGGGTCACGGCAGGTGATAGTCGCAGGGGGAGAGCAGTTGGGGTCACGGCTGGTGAGAGCCGCAGGGGGAGGGCAGTTGGGGTCACGGCAGGTGAGAGTCGCAGGGGGAGAGCAGTTGGGGTCACGGCAGGTGAGAGCCGCAGGGGGAGAGCAGTTGGGGTCACGGCTGGTGAGAGTCGCAGGGGGGGGGGAGAGGGCAGTTGGGGTCACGGCAGGTGAGAGTCGCAGGGGGAGGGCAGTTGGGGTCACGGCAGGTGATAGTCGCAGGGGGAGAGCAGTTGGGGTCACGGCAGGTGAGAGTCGCAGGGGGAGAGCAGTTGGGGTCACGGCAGGTGAGAGTCGCAGGGGGAGAGCAGTTGGGGTCACGGCTGGTGAGAGTCGCAGGGGGGGGGGAGAGGGCAGTTGGGGTCACGGCAGGTGATAGTCGCAGGGGGAGAGCAGTTGGGGTCACGGCTGGTGAGAGCCGCAGGGGGAGAGCAGTTGGGGTCACGGCTGGTGAGAGTCGCAGGGGGGGGGGGGGGGGAGAGGGCAGGGGGGGTCACGGCAGGTGAGAGTCGCAGGGGGAGGGCAGTTGGGGTCACGGCAGGTGAGAGCCGCAGGGGGAGAGCAGTTGGGGTCACGGCTGGTGAGAGCCGCAGGGGGGGGGGGGAGGGCAGTTGGGGTCACGGCAGGTGAGAGTCGCAGGGGGAGAGCAGTTGGGGTCACGGCTGGTGAGAGTCGCAGGGGGGGGGGGGAGCAGTTGGGGTCACGGCAGGTGAGAGTCGCAGGGGGAGAGCAGTTGGGGTCACGGCTGGTGAGAGCCGCAGGGGGGGGGGGGAGGAGAGGGCAGTTGGGGTCACGGCAGGTGAGAGTCGCAGGGGGAGGGCAGTTGGGGTCACGGCTGGTGAGAGTCGCAGGGGGAGGGCAGTTGGGGTCACGGCAGGTGAGAGTCGCAGGGGGAGGGCAGTTGGGGTCACGGCAGGTGAGAGCCGCAGGGGGAGAGCAGTTGGGGTCACGGCTGGTGAGAGTCGCAGGGGGGGGGGGGCAGTTGGGGTCACGGCTGGTGAGAGTCGCAGGGGGAGAGCAGTTGGGGTCACGGCTGGTGAGAGCCGCAGGGGAGGGCAGTTGGGGTCACGGCTGGTGAGAGTCGCAGGGGGAGAGCAGTTGGGGCCACGGCTGGTGAGAGCCGCAGGGGAGAGCAGTTGGGGTCACGGCTGGTGAGAGCCGCAGGGGGAGGGCAGTTGGGGTCACGGCTGGTGAGAGCCGCAGAGGGAGAGCAGTTGGGGTCACGGCTGGTGAGAGCCGCAGGGGGAGAGCAGTTGGGGCCACGGCTGGTGAGAGTCGCAGGGGGAGGGCAGTTGGGGTCACGGCTGGTGAGAGCCGCAGAGGGAGAGCAGTTGGGGTCACGTCTGGTGAGAGCCGCAGGGGGAGAGCAGTTGGGGTCACGGCTGGTGAGAGTCACAGGGGGAGAGCAGTTGGGGTCACAGCAGGTGAAAGTGGCAGGGGGAGAGCAGTTGGGGTCACGGCTGGTGAGAGCCGCAGGGGGAGAGCAGTTGGGGTCACGGCTGGTGAGAGTCGCAGGGGGGAGAGGGCAGTTGGGGTCACGGCTGGTGAGAGCCGCAGAGGGAGAGCAGTTGGGGTCACGGCTGGTGAGAGTCGCAGGGGGAGAGCAGTTGGGGGTCACGGCTGGTGAGAGCCGCAGGGGGAGAGCAGTTGGGGTCACGGCTGGTGAGAGCCGCAGGGGGAGGGCAGTTGGGGTCACGGCTGGTGAGAGCCGCAGGGGGAGAGCAGTTGGGGTCACGGCTGGTGAGAGTCGCAGGGGGGGGGGGGGGGAGAGGGCAGTTGGGGTCACGGCAGGTGAGAGTCGCAGGGGGAGAGCAGTTGGGGTCACGGCTGGTGAGAGTCGCAGGGGGGGGGGGAGCAGTTGGGGTCACGGCAGGTGAGAGTCGCAGGGGGAGAGCAGTTGGGGTCACGGCTGGTGAGAGCCGCAGGGGGAGGGCAGTTGGGGTCACGGCTGGTGAGAGCCGCAGGGGGAGAGCAGTTGGGGTCACGGCTGGTGAGAGTCGCAGGGGGGGGGAGGGCAGTTGGGGTCACGGCAGGTGAGAGTCGCAGGGGGAGGGCAGTTGGGGTCACGGCAGGTGAGAGCCGCAGGGGGAGAGCAGTTGGGGTCACGGCAGGTGAGAGCCGCAGGGGGCGAGCAGTTGGGGTCACGGCTGGTGAGAGCCGCAGGGGGAGAGCAGTTGGGGTCACGGCTGGTGAGAGTCGCAGGGGGAGATCAGTTGGGGTCACAGCTGGTGGGAGTCGCAGGGGGAGAGCAGTTGGGGTCACGGCTGGTGAGAGCCGCAGGGGGAGAGCAGTTGGGGGTCACGGCTGGTGAGAGCCGCAGGGGGAGAGCAGTTGGGGTCACGGCTGGTGAGAGTCGCAGGGGGGGGGGGGGGGGAGAGGGGGCAGTTGGGGTCACGGCAGGTGAGAGTCGCAGGAGGAGGGCAGTTGGGGTCACGGCAGGTGAGAGCTGCAGGGGGAGAGCAGTTGGGGTCACGGCAGGTGAGAGCCGCAGGGGGCGAGCAGTTGGGGTCACGGCTGGTGAGAGCCGCAGGGGGAGAGCAGTTGGGGTCACGGCTGGTGAGAGCCGCAGGGGGAGAGCAGTTGGGGTCACGGCTGGTGAGAGCCGCAGGGGGAGGGCAGTTGGGGTCACGGCTGGTGAGAGCCGCAGGGGGAGAGCAGTTGGGGTCACGGCAGGTGAGAGCCGCAGGGGAGAGCAGTTGGGGTCACAGCTGGTGAGAGCCGCAGGGGGAGAGCAGTTGGGGTCACGGCTGGTGAGAGCCGCAGGGGGAGAGCAGTTGGGGTCACGGCAGGTGAGAGTCGCAGTCCCGCAGTTGGGGTCACGGCTGGTGAGAGTTGCAGTCCTGCAGTTGGGGTCACGGCAGGCGAGAGTTGCAGGGGTCACGGCAGGTGAGAGTCGCGGGGGAGAGCAGTTGGGGTCACGGCAGGTGAGAGTCGCAGGGGGAGAGCAGTTGGGGTCACGGCAGGTGAGAGTCGCAGGGGGAGAGCAGTTGGGGTCACGGCAGGTGAGAGCCGCATGGGGAGAGCAGTTGGGGTCACGGCAGGTGAGAGTTGCAGTCCCGCAGTTGGGGTCACGGCTGGTGAGAGTTGCAGGGGTCACGGCAGGTGAGAGCCGCAGGGGGAGAGCAGTTGGGGTCACGGCTGGTGAGAGTCGCAGGGGGAGAGCAGTTGGGGTCACGGCAGGTGAGAGTCGCAGGGGGAGAGCAGTTGGGGTCACGGCAGGTGAGAGTCGCAGGGGGAGAGCAGTTGGGGTCACGGCTGGTGAGAGTTGCAGTCCCGCAGTTGGGGTCACGGCTGGTGAGAGTTGCAGGGGTCACGGCAGGTGAGAGCCGCAGGGGGAGAGCAGTTGGGGTCACGGCAGGTGAGAGTTGCAGCCCCGCAGTTGGGGTCACGGCAGGTGAGAGTTGCAGGGGTCACAGCAGGTGAGAGTCGCAGGGGGAGAGCAGTTGGGGTCACGGCTGGTGAGAGCCGCAGAGGGAGAGCAGTTGGGGTCACGGCAGGTGAGAGTCGCAGGGGGAGAGCAGTTGGGGTCACGGCAGGTGAGAGTCGCAGGGGGAGAGCAGTTGGGGTCACGGCAGGTGAGAGTCGCAGGGGGAGACCAGTTGGGGTCACAGCTGGTGAAAGTCGCAGGGGGAGAGCAGTTGGGGTCACGGCAGGTGAGAGTCGCAGGGGGAGAGCAGTTGGGGTCACGGCTGGTGAGAGTCGCAGGGGGAGAGCAGTTGGGGTCACGGCTGGTGAGAGTCGCAGGGGGGGGGGGGGGGCAGTTGGGGTCACGGCTGGTGAGAGTCGCAGGGGGAGAGCAGTTGGGGTCACGGCAGGTGAGAGCCGCAGGGGGAGAGCAGTTGGGGTCACGGCAGGTGAGAGCCGCAGGGGGAGAGCAGTTGGGGTCACGGCAGGTGAGAGTCGCAGGGAGAGAGCAGTTGGGGTCACGGCTGGTGAGAGTCGCAGGGGGGGGGGGGGAGGGCAGTATGGGTCACGGCTGGTGAGAGCCGCAGGGGGAGAGCAGTTGGGGTCACGGCTGGTGAGAGTCGCAGGGGGAGAGCAGTTGGGGTCACGGCTGGTGAGAGTCGCAGGGGGGGGGGGGGGGGGAGAGGGCAGTATGGGTCACGGCTGGTGAGAGCCGCAGGGGGAGAGCAGTTGGGGTCACGGCAGGTGAGAGTCGCAGGGGGAGAGCAGTTGGGGTCACGGCTGGTGAGAGCCGCAGAGGGAGAGCAGTTGGGGTCACGGCTGGTGAGAGTCGCAGGGGGAGAGCAGTTGGGGTCACGGCAGGTGAGAGCCGCAGGGGGAGAGCAGTTGGGGTCACGGCAGGTGAGAGCCGCAGGGGGAGAGCAGTTGGGGTCACAGCAGGTGAGAGCCGCAGGGGGAGAGCAGTTGGGGTCACAGCAGGTGAGAGCCGCAGGGGGAGAGCAGTTGGGGTCACAGCTGGTGAGAGTCGCAGGGGGAGAGCAGTTGGGGTCACGGCAGGTGAGAGTCGCAGGGGGAGGGCAGTTGGGGTCACGGCAGGTGATAGTCGCAGGGGGAGAGCAGTTGGGGTCACGGCTGGTGAGAGCCGCAGGGGGAGGGCAGTTGGGGTCACGGCAGGTGAGAGTCGCAGGGGGAGAGCAGTTGGGGTCACGGCAGGTGAGAGCCGCAGGGGGAGAGCAGTTGGGGTCACGGCTGGTGAGAGTCGCAGGGGGGGGGGGGGAGGGCAGTTGGGGTCACGGCAGGTGAGAGTCGCAGGGGGAGGGCAGTTGGGGTCACGGCAGGTGATAGTCGCAGGGGGAGAGCAGTTGGGGTCACGGCAGGTGAGAGTCGCAGGGGGAGAGCAGTTGGGGTCACGGCAGGTGAGAGTCGCAGGGGGAGAGCAGTTGGGGTCACGGCTGGTGAGAGTCGCAGGGGGGGGGGGGGAGAGGGCAGTTGGGGTCACGGCAGGTGATAGTCGCAGGGGGAGAGCAGTTGGGGTCACGGCTGGTGAGAGCCGCAGGGGGAGAGCAGTTGGGGTCACGGCTGGTGAGAGTCGCAGGGGGGGGGGGGGGGGGAGAGGGCAGTTGGGGTCACGGCAGGTGAGAGTCGCAGGGGGAGGGCAGTTGGGGTCACGGCAGGTGAGAGCCGCAGGGGGAGAGCAGTTGGGGTCACGGCTGGTGAGAGCCGCAGGGGGGGGGGGGGGAGGGCAGTTGGGGTCACGGCAGGTGAGAGTCGCAGAGGGAGAGCAGTTGGGGTCACGGCTGGTGAGAGTCGCAGGGGGGGGGGAGCAGTTGGGGTCACGGCAGGTGAGAGTCGCAGGGGGAGAGCAGTTGGGGTCACGGCTGGTGAGATCCGCAGGGGGGGGGGGAGGAGAGGGCAGTTGGGGTCACGGCAGGTGAGAGTCGCAGGGGGAGGGCAGTTGGGGTCACGGCAGGTGAGAGCCGCAGGGGGAGAGCAGTTGGGGTCACGGCTGGTGAGAGCCGCAGGGGGGGGGGGGGGCGGAGAGGGCAGTTGGGGTCACGGCAGGTGAGAGTCGCAGGGGGAGGGCAGTTGGGGTCACGGCAGGTGAGAGCCGCAGGGGGAGAGCAGTTGGGGTCACGGCTGGTGAGAGTCGCAGGGGGGGGGGGGCAGTTGGGGTCACGGCTGGTGAGAGTCGCAGGGGGAGAGCAGTTGGGGTCACGGCTGGTGAGAGCCGCAGGGGGAGGGCAGTTGGGGTCACGGCTGGTGAGAGTCGCAGGGGGAGAGCAGTTGGGGCCACGGCTGGTGAGAGCCGCAGGGGAGAGCAGTTGGGGTCACGGCTGGTGAGAGCCGCAGGGGGAGGGCAGTTGGGGTCACGGCTGGTGAGAGCCGCAGAGGGAGAGCAGTTGGGGTCACGGCTGGTGAGAGCCGCAGGGGGAGAGCAGTTGGGGCCACGGCTGGTGAGAGTCGCAGGGGGAGGGCAGTTGGGGTCACGGCTGGTGAGAGCCGCAGAGGGAGAGCAGTTGGGGTCACGTCTGGTGAGAGCCGCAGGGGGAGAGCAGTTGGGGTCACGGCTGGTGAGAGTCACAGGGGGAGAGCAGTTGGGGTCACAGCAGGTGAGAGTCGCAGGGGGAGAGCAGTTGGGGTCACGGCTGGTGAGAGCCGCAGGGGGAGAGCAGTTGGGGTCACGGCTGGTGAGAGTCGCAGGGGGGAGAGGGCAGTTGGGGTCACGGCTGGTGAGAGCCGCAGAGGGAGAGCAGTTGGGGTCACGGCTGGTGAGAGTCGCAGGGGGAGAGCAGTTGGGGTCACGGCTGGTGAGAGCCGCAGGGGGAGAGCAGTTGGGGTCACGGCTGGTGAGAGCCGCAGGGGGAGGGCAGTTGGGGTCACGGCTGGTGAGAGCCGCAGGGGGAGAGCAGTTGGGGTCACGGCTGGTGAGAGTCGCAGGGGGGGGGGGAGAGGGCAGTTGGGGTCACGGCAGGTGAGAGTCGCAGGGGGAGAGCAGTTGGGGTCACGGCTGGTGAGAGTCGCAGGGGGGGGGGGGGAGCAGTTGGGGTCACGGCAGGTGAGAGTCGCAGGGGGAGAGCAGTTGGGGTCACGGCTGGTGAGAGCCGCAGGGGGAGGGCAGTTGGGGTCACGGCTGGTGAGAGCCGCAGGGGGAGAGCAGTTGGGGTCACGGCTGGTGAGAGTCGCAGGGGGGGGGGGGAGGGCAGTTGGGGTCACGGCAGGTGAGAGTCGCAGGGGGAGGGCAGTTGGGGTCACGGCAGGTGAGAGCCGCAGGGGGAGAGCAGTTGGGGTCACGGCAGGTGAGAGCCGCAGGGGGCGAGCAGTTGGGGTCACGGCTGGTGAGAGCCGCAGGGGGAGAGCAGTTGGGGTCACGGCTGGTGAGAGTCGCAGGGGGAGATCAGTTGGGGTCACGGCTGGTGAGAGTCGCAGGGGGAGAGCAGTTGGGGTCACGGCTGGTGAGAGCCGCAGGGGAGAGCAGTTGGGGGGTCACGGCTGGTGAGAGCCGCAGGGGGAGAGCAGTTGGGGTCACGGCTGGTAAGAGTCGCAGGGGGGGGGGGGGGAGAGGGGGCAGTTGGGGTCACGGCAGGTGAGAGTCGCAGGGGGAGGGCAGTTGGGGTCACGGCAGGTGAGAGCTGCAGGGGGAGAGCAGTTGGGGTCACGGCAGGTGAGAGCCGCAGGGGGCGAGCAGTTGGGGTCACGGCTGGTGAGAGCCGCAGGGGGAGAGCAGTTGGGGTCACGGCTGGTGAGAGTCGCAGGGGGAGATCAGTTGGGGTCACGGCTGGTGAGAGTCGCAGGAGGAGAGCAGTTGGGGTCACGGCTGGTGAGAGCCGCAGGGGGAGAGCAGTTGGGGTCACGGCTGGTGAGAGCCGCAGGGGGAGGGCAGTTGGGGTCACGGCTGGTGAGAGCCGCAGGGGGAGAGCAGTTGGGGTCACGGCAGGTGAGAGCCGCAGGGGAGAGCAGTTGGGGTCACAGCTGGTGAGAGCCGCAGGGGGAGAGCAGTTGGGGTCACGGCTGGTGAGAGCCGCAGGGGGAGAGCAGTTGGGGTCACGGCAGGTGAGAGTCGCAGTCCCGCAGTTGGGGTCACGGCTGGTGAGAGTTGCAGTCCTGCAGTTGGGGTCACGGCAGGCGAGAGTTGCAGGGGTCACGGCAGGTGAGAGTCGCGGGGGAGAGCAGTTGGGGTCACGGCAGGTGAGAGTCGCAGGGGGAGAGCAGTTGGGGTCACGGCAGGTGAGAGTCGCAGGGGGAGAGCAGTTGGGGTCACGGCAGGTGAGAGCCGCATGGGGAGAGCAGTTGGGGTCACGGCAGGTGAGAGTTGCAGTCCCGCAGTTGGGGTCACGGCTGGTGAGAGTTGCAGGGGTCACGGCAGGTGAGAGCCGCAGGGGGAGAGCAGTTGGGGTCACGGCTGGTGAGAGTCGCAGGGGGAGAGCAGTTGGGGTCACGGCAGGTGAGAGTCGCAGGGGAGAGCAGTTGGGGTCACGGCAGGTGAGAGTCGCAGGGGGAGAGCAGTTGGGGTCACGGCTGGTGAGAGTTGCAGTCCCGCAGTTGGGGTCACGGCTGGTGAGAGTTGCAGGGGTCACGGCAGGTGAGAGCCGCAGGGGGAGAGCAGTTGGGGTCACGGCAGGTGAGAGTTGCAGCCCCGCAGTTGGGGTCACGGCAGGTGAGAGTTGCAGCCCCGCAGTTGGGGTCACGGCAGGTGAGAGTTGCAGTCCCGCAGTTGGGGTCACGGCTGGTGAGAGTTGCAGTCCCGCAGTTGGGGTCACGGCTGGTGAGAGTTGCAGTCCCGCAGTTGGGGTCACGGCTGGTGAGAGCCGCAGAGGGAGATCAGTTGGGGTCACGGCTGGTGAGAGCAGCAGAGGGAGAGCAGTTGGGGTCACGGCAGGTGAGAGTTGCAGGGGGAGAGCAGTTGGGGTCACAGCAGGTGAGAGTTGCAGGGGTCACAGCAGGTGAGAGTCGCAGGGGGAGAGCAGTTGGGGTCACGGCTGGTGAGAGCCGCAGAGGGAGAGCAGTTGGGGTCACGGCAGGTGAGAGTCGCAGGGGGAGAGCAGTTGGGGTCACGGCAGGTGAGAGTCGCAGGGGGAGAGCAGTTGGGGTCACGGCAGGTGAGAGTCGCAGGGGGAGAGCAGTTGGGGTCACAGCTGGTGAAAGTCGCAGGGGGAGAGCAGTTGGGGTCACGGCAGGTGAGAGTCGCAGGGGGAGAGCAGTTGGGGTCACGGCTGGTGAGAGTCGCAGGGGGAGAGCAGTTGGGGTCACGGCTGGTGAGAGTCGCAGGGGGGGGGGGGGCAGTTGGGGTCACGGCTGGTGAGAGTCGCAGGGGGAGAGCAGTTGGGGGTCACGGCTGGTGAGAGTCGCAGGGGGGGGGGGGAGGGCAGTATGGGTCACGGCTGGTGAGAGCCGCAGGGGAGAGCAGTTGGGGTCACGGCAGGTGAGAGTCGCAGGGAGAGAGCAGTTGGGGTCACGGCTGGTGAGAGTCGCAGGGGGGGGGGGGAGAGGGCAGTATGGGTCACGGCTGGTGAGAGCCGCAGGGGGAGAGCAGTTGGGGTCACGGCTGGTGAGAGTCGCAGGGGGAGAGCAGTTGGGGTCACGGCTGGTGAGAGTCGCAGGGGGGGGGGGGGGGAGAGGGCAGTATGGGGCACGGCTGGTGAGAGCCGCAGGGGGAGAGCAGTTGGGGTCACGGCAGGTGAGAGTCGCAGGGGGAGAGCAGTTGGGGTCACGGCTGGTGAGAGCCGCAGAGGGAGAGCAGTTGGGGTCACGGCTGGTGAGAGTCGCAGGGGGAGAGCAGTTGGGGTCACGGCAGGTGAGAGCCGCAGGGGGAGAGCAGTTGGGGTCACGGCAGGTGAGAGCCGCAGGGGGAGAGCAGTTGGGGTCACAGCAGGTGAGAGCCGCAGGGGGAGAGCAGTTGGGGTCACAGCAGGTGAGAGCCGCAGGGGGAGAGCAGTTGGGGTCACAGCTGGTGAGAGTCGCAGGGGGAGAGCAGTTGGGGTCACGGCAGGTGAGAGTCGCAGGGGGAGAGCAGTTGGGGTCACGGCTGGTGAGAGCCGCAGAGGGAGAGCAGTTGGGGTCACGGCTGGTGAGAGTCGCAGGGGGAGAGCAGTTGGGGTCACGGCAGGTGAGAGCCGCAGGGGGAGAGCAGTTGGGGTCACGGCAGGTGAGAGCCGCAGGGGGAGAGCAGTTGGGGTCACGGCAGGTGAGAGTCGCAGGGGGAGAGCAGTTGGGGTCACGGCTGGTGAGAGTCGCAGGGGGAGAGCAGTTGGGGTCACAGCAGGTGAGTCGCAGGGGGAGAGCAGTTGGGGTCACGGCAGGTGAGAGTCGCAGGGGGAGAGCAGTTGGGGTCACGGCTGGTGAGAGTCGCAAGGGGGGGGGGGGCAGTTGGGGTCACAGCTGGTGAGAGCCGCAAGGGGAGAGCAGTTGGGGTCACGGCAGGTGAGAGTCGCAGGGGGAGAGCAGTTGGGGTCACGGCTGGTGAGAGCCGCAGAGGGAGAGCAGTTGGGATCACGGCTGGTGAGAGTCGCAGGGGGAGATCAGTTGGGGTCACGGCTGGTGAGAGCCGCAGGGGGAGATCAGTTGGGGTCACGGCTGGTGAGAGCCGCAGGGGGAGATCAGTTGGGGTCACGGCTGGTGAGAGCCGCAGGGGGAGAGCAGTTGGGGTCACGGCAGGTGAGAGCCGCAGGGGGAGAGCAGTTGGGGTCACGGCAGGGGGAGAGCAGTTGGGGTCACGGCTGGTGAGAGTCGCAGGGGGAGAGCAGTTGGGGTCACGGCAGGTGAGAGTCGCGGGGGAGATCAGTTGGGGTCACGGCTGGTGAGAGCCGCAGGGGGAGATCAGTTGGGGTCACGGCTGGTGAGAGCCGCAGGGGGAGAGCAGTTGGGGTCACGGCAGGTGAGAGCCGCAGGGGGAGAGCAGTTGGGGTCACGGCAGGGGGAGAGCAGTTGGGGTCACGGCTGGTGCGAGTCGCAGGGGGAGAGCAGTTGGGGTCACGGCAGGTGAGAGTCGCGGGGAGAGCAGTTGGGGTCACGGCTGGTGAGAGTTGCAGTCCCGCAGTTGGGGTCACGGGTGTCACGGCTGGTGAGAGCCGCATGGGAGCGGCGTGGGCGAGTCACTCGCAGAATGGCAGAGTGGGAAGAGACGCCACATGGCATGTAGGGCGGCCCGGTGATGTTCCAGCAAATCTAGACTAAAAGCAAGCAACAGCATTCATATTTATCGGCGGACGCAATTTCAGCGGCATACAAGTCAACATTTGGGCCTTCCGTAAGATCGTGCATAATAGCATTACTAGTACCGGTCTCTGTGTGTGTCATATATGATGTCGGCTCAGTTCCGTCCGCGACCAGAGATGAGCCACACACTACGTGGCGTTGCCGGCGTGACGTCAGCCGTGCGGTGGGCTACTGTTGTAGCTGGTCTGATGTGGGATGTCGCTCGCCGACGAGGTCTCGTCGACGCTGCCGCCCTGCCTGCAGTGTTCTGAGTCTGGCGTGACGTGCGTTCCGTGCCCCGTGCCCTCAGAGTGCGGCGCAGGCTGCCCCGGCGGCGGCCAAGCGCGGCAAGCCGGCCAAGGCGCCGCCGCGGCTCCAGCAGCGCGTCAATCTGGACGAGATTCTCTCACAGAGCGAGTCGGAGGACGCTGGAGACGACGACAACGACCCCGAGTGGGTGCGAACACCGCTCTTCAAACGCATCAGCAAGATGACGGTAGGTGGTGCGGCGAACCGGCCTGTGCTGAGGTGCTGAGGTTGTGGTGTGAGGTGCTGAGGTTGTGGTGTGAGGTGCTGAGGTTGTGGTGTGAGGTGCTGAGGTTGTGGTGTGAGGTGCTGAGGTTGTGGTGTGAGGTGCCGAGGTTGTTGCTGAGGTTGTGGTGTGAGGTGCTGAGGTTGTGGTGTGAGGTGCTGAGGTTGTGGTGTGAGGTGCTGAGGTTGTGGTGTGAGGTGCTGAGGTTGTGGTGTGAGGTGCTGAGGTTGTGGTGTGAGGTGCTGAGGTTGTGGTGTGAGGTGCTGAGGTTGTGGTGTGAGGTGCTGAGGTTGTGGTGTGAGGTGCTGAGGTTGTGGTGTGAGGTGCTGAGGTTGTGGTGTGAGGTGCTGAGGTTGTGGTGTGAGGTGCTGATGTTGTGGTGTGAGGTGCTGAGGTTGTTGCTGAGGTTGTGGTGTGAGGTGCTGAGGTTGTGGTGTGAGGTGCTGAGGTTGTGGTGTGAGGTGCCGAGGTTGTTGCTGAGGTTGTGGTGTGAGGTGCTGAGGTTGTGGTGTGAGGTGCTGAGGTTGTGGTGTGAGGTGCTGAGGTTGTGGTGTGAGGTGCTGAGGTTGTGGTGTGAGGTGCTGAGGTTGTGGTGTGAGGTGCTGAGGTTGTGGTGTGAGGTGCTGAGGTTGTGGTGTGAGGTGCTGATGTTGTGGTGCGAGGTGCTGAGGTTGTGGTGTGAGGTGCTGAGGTTGTGGTGTGAGGTGCCGAGGTTGTTGCTGAGGTTGTGGTGTGAGGTGCTGAGGTTGTGGTGTGAGGTGCCGAGGTTGTGGTGTGAGGTGCTGAGGTTGTGGTGTGAGGTGCTGAGGTTGTGGTGTGAGGTGCTGAGGTTGTGGTGTGAGGTGCTGAGGTTGTGGTGTGAGGTGCTGAGGTTGTGGTGTGAGGTGCTGAGGTTGTGGTGTGAGGTGCTGAGGTTGTGGTGTGAGGTGCTGAGGTTGTGGTGTGAGGTGCTGAGGTTGTGGTGTGAGGTGCTGAGGTTGTGGTGTGAGGTGCCGAGGTTGTGGTGTGAGGTGCCGAGGTTGTTGCTGAGGTTGTGGTGTGAGGTGCTGAGGTTGTGGTGTGAGGTGCTGAGGTTGTGGTGCGAGGTGCTGAGGTTGTGGTGTGAGGTGCTGATGTTGTGGTGCGAGGTGCTGAGGTTGTGGTGTGAGGTGCTGAGGTTGTGGTGTGAGGTGCTGAGGTTGTGGTGTGAGGTGCTGAGGTTGTGGTGTGAGGTGCTGAGGTTGTGGTGTGAGGTGCCGAGGTTGTGGTGTGAGGTGCTGAGGTTGTGGTGTGAGGTGCTGAGGTTGTGGTGTGAGGTGCTGAGGTTGTGGTGTGAGGTGCTGAGGTGCTGAGGTTGTGGTGTGAGGCGCTGAGGTTGTGGTGTGAGGTGCTGAGGTTGTGGTGTGAGGTGCTGAGGTTGTGGTGTGAGGTGCTGAGGTTGTGGTGTGAGGTGCTGAGGTTGTGGTGTGAGGTGCTGAGGTTGTGGTGTGAGGTGCTGAGGTTGTGGTGTGAGGTGCCGAGGTTGTGGTGCGAGGTGCTGAGGTTGTGGTGTGAGGTGCTGAGGTTGTGGTGTGAGGTGCCGAGGTTGTGGTGTGAGGTGCTGAGGTTGTGGTGTGAGGTGCCGAGGTTGTGGTGTGAGGTGCCGAGGTTGTGGTGTGAGGTGCTGAGGTTGTGGTGTGAGGTGCTGAGGTTGTGGTGTGAGGTGCTGAGGTTGTGGTGTGAGGTGCTGAGGTTGTGGTGTGAGGTGCTGAGGTTGTGGTGTGAGGTGCCGAGGTTGTGGTGTGAGGTGCTGAGGTTGTGGTGTGAGGTGCTGAGGTTGTGGTGTGAGGTGCTGAGGTTGTGGTGTGAGGTGCTGAGGTTGTGGTGTGAGGTGCCGAGGTTGTGGTGTGAGGTGCTGAGGTTGTGGTGTGAGGTGCTGAGGTTGTGGTGTGAGGTGCTGAGGTTGTGGTGTGAGGTGCTGAGGTTGTGGTGTGAGGTGCCGAGGTTGTGGTGTGAGGTGCTGAGGTTGTGGTGTGAGGTGCTGAGGTTGTGGTGTGAGGTGCTGAGGTTGTGGTGTGAGGTGCTGAGGTTGTTGCTGAGGTTGTGGTGTGAGGTGCTGAGGTTGTTGCTGAGGTTGTGGTGTGAGGTGCTGAGGTTGTGGTGTGAGGTGCTGAGGTTGTGGTGTGAGGTGCTGAGGTTGTGGTGTGAGGTGCTGAGGTTGTGGTGTGAGGTGCTGAGGTTGTGGTGTGAGGTGCTGAGGTTGTGGTGTGAGGTGCTGAGGTTGTGGTGTGAGGTGCTGAGGTTGTGGTGCGAGGTGCTGAGGTTGTGGTGTGAGGTGCTGAGGTTGTGGTGTGAGGTGCTGAGGTTGTGGTGTGAGGTGCTGAGGTTGTGGTGTGAGGTGCTGAGGTTGTGGTGTGAGGTGCTGAGGTTGTTGCTGAGGTTGTGGTGTGAGGTGCTGAGGTTGTGGTGTGAGGTGCTGAGGTTGTGGTGTGAGGTGCTGAGGTTGTGGTGTGAGGTGCTGAGGTTGTGGTGTGAGGTGCTGAGGTTGTGGTGTGAGGTGCTGAGGTTGTTGCTGAGGTTGTGGTGTGAGGTGCTGAGGTTGTGGTGTGAGGTGCCGAGGTTGTGGTGCGAGGTGCTGAGGTTGTGGTGTGAGGTGCTGAGGTTGTGGTGTGAGGTGCTGAGGTTGTGGTGTGAGGTGCCGAGGTTGTTGCTGAGGTTGTGGTGTGAGGTGCTGAGGTTGTGGTGTGAGGTGCTGAGGTTGTGGTGTGAGGTGCTGATGTTGTGGTGTGAGGTGCTGAGGTTGTGATGTGAGGTGCTGAGGTTGTGGTGTGAGGTTGTGGTGTGAGGTGCCGAGGTTGTTGCTGAGGTTGTGGTGTGAGGTGCTGAGGTTGTGGTGTGAGGTGCTGAGGTTGTGGTGTGAGGTGCTGAGGTTGTGGTGTGAGGTGCTGAGGTTGTGGTGTGAGGTGCTGAGGTTGTTGCTGAGGTTGTGGTGTGAGGTGCTGAGGTTGTGGTGTGAGGTGCTGATGTTGTGGTGTGAGGTGCTGAGGTTGTGGTGTGAGGTGCTGAGGTTGTGGTGTGAGGTGCCGAGGTTGTTGCTGAGGTTGTGGTGTGAGGTGCTGAGGTTGTGGTGTGAGGTGCTGAGGTTGTGGTGTGAGGTGCTGAGGTTGTGGTGTGAGGTGCTGAGGTTGTTGCTGAGGTTGTGGTGTGAGGTGCTGAGGTTGTGGTGTGAGGTGCTGATGTTGTGGTGTGAGGTGCTGAGGTTGTGGTGTGAGGTGCTGAGGTTGTAGTGTAAGGTGCTGAGGTTGTGGTGTGAGGTGCTGAGGTTGTGGTGTGAGGTGCCGAGGTTGTTGCTGAGGTTGTGGTGTGAGGTGCTGAGGTTGTTGCTGAGGTTGTGGTGTGAGGTGCTGAGGTTGTGGTGTGAGGTGCTGAGGTTGTGGTGTGAGGTGCTGAGGTTGTGGTGTGAGGTGCTGAGGTTGTTGCTGAGGTTGTGGTGTGAGGTGCTGAGGTTGTGGTGTGAGGTGCTGAGGTTGTGGTGTGAGGTGCTGAGGTTGTGGTGTGAGGTGCTGAGGTTGTGGTGTGAGGTGCTGAGGTTGTGGTGTGAGGTGCTGAGGTTGTTGCTGAGGTTGTGGTGTGAGGTGCTGAGGTTGTGGTGCGAGGTGCTGATGTTGTGGTGTGAGGTGCTGAGGTTGTGGTGTGAGGTGCTGAGGTTGTGGTGTGAGGTGCTGAGGTTGTGGTGTGAGGTGCTGAGGTTGTGGTGTGAGGTGCTGAGGTTGTGGTGTGAGGTGCTGAGGTTGTGGTGTGAGGTGCTGAGGTTGTGGTGTGAGGTGCTGAGGTTGTGGTGTGAGGTGCTGAGGTTGTGGTGTGAGGTGCCGAGGTTGTTGCTGAGGTTGTGGTGCGAGGTGCTGAGGTTGTGGTGTGAGGTGCTGAGGTTGTGGTGTGAGGTGCTGTGGTTGTGGTGTGAGGTGCCGAGGTTGTTGCTGAGGTTGTGGTGTGAGGTGCTGAGGTTGTGGTGTGAGGTGCTGAGGTTGTGGTGTGAGGTGCTGAGGTTGTGGTGCGAGGTGCTGAGGTTGTGGTGTGAGGTGCTGAGGTTGTAGTGTGAGGTGCTGAGGTTGTGGTGTGAGGTGCTGAGGTTGTGGTGTGAGGTGCTGAGGTTGTGGTGTGAGGTGCTGAGGTTGTGGTGTGAGGTGCTGAGGTTGTGGTGTGAGGTGCTGAGGTTGTGGTGTGAGGTGCTGAGGTTGTTGCTGAGGTTGTGGTGTGAGGTGCTGAGGTTGTGGTGTGAGGTGCTGAGGTTGTGGTGTGAGGTGCTGAGGTTGTTGCTGAGGTTGTGGTGTGAGGTGCTGAGGTTGTGGTGTGAGGTGCTGAGGTTGTGGTGTGAGGTGCTGAGGTTGTGGTGTGAGGTGCTGAGGTTGTGGTGCGAGGTGCTGAGGTTGTTGCTGAGGTTGTGGTGTGAGGTGCTGAGGTTGTGGTGTGAGGTGCTGAGGTTGTAGTGCGAGGTGCTGAGGTTGTGGTGTGAGGTGCTGAGGTTGTAGTGTGAGGTGCTGAGGTTGTGGTGTGAGGTGCTGAGGTTGTGGTGTGAGGTGCTGAGGTTGTGGTGTGAGGTGCTGAGGTTGTGGTGTGAGGTGCTGAGGTTGTGGTGTGAGGTGCTGAGGTTGTTGCTGAGGTTGTGGTGTGAGGTGCTGAGGTTGTGGTGTGAGGTGCTGAGGTTGTGGTGTGAGGTGCTGAGGTTGTGGTGTGAGGTGCTGAGGTTGTGGTGCGAGGTGCTGAGGTTGTGGTGCGAGGTGCTGAGGTTGTGGTGTGAGGTGCTGAGGTTGTGGTGTGAGGTGCCGAGGTTGTGGTGTGAGGTGCTGAGGTTGTGGTGTGAGGTGCCGAGGTTGTTGCTGAGGTTGTGGTGTGAGGTGCCGAGGTTGTTGCTGAGGTTGTGGTGTGAGGTGCTGAGGTTGTGGTGTGAGGTGCTGAGGTTGTGGTGCGAGGTGCTGAGGTTGTGGTGTGAGGTGCTGAGGTTGTGGTGTGAGGTGCTGAGGTTGTGGTGTGAGGTGCTGAGGTTGTGGTGTGAGGTGCCGAGGTTGTTGCTGAGGTTGTGGTGTGAGGTGCCGAGGTTGTTGCTGAGGTTGTGGTGTGAGGTGCCGAGGTTGTGGTGTGAGGTGCTGAGGTTGTGGTGTGAGGTGCTGAGGTTGTGGTGTGAGGTGCCGAGGTTGTTGCTGAGGTGCTGAGGTTGTGGTGTGAGGTGCTGAGGTTGTGGTGTGAGGTGCTGAGGTTGTGGTGTGAGGTGCTGAGGTTGTGGTGTGAGGTGCTGAGGTTGTGGTGTGAGGTGCTGAGGTTGTGGTGTGAGGTGCTTAGGTTGTGGTGTGAGGTGCTGAGGTTGTGGTGTGAGGTGCTGAGGTTGTGGTGTGAGGTGCCGAGGTTGTGGTGTGAGGTGCTGAGGTTGTGGTGTGAGGTGCTGAGGTTGTGGTGCGAGGTGCTGAGGTTGTGGTGTGAGGTGCTGAGGTTGTGGTGTGAGGTGCTGAGGTTGTGGTGTGAGGTGCCGAGGTTGTTGCTGAGGTTGTGGTGTGAGGTGCCGAGGTTGTTGCTGAGGTTGTGGTGTGAGGTGCTGAGGTTGTGGTGTGAGGTGCTGAGGTTGTGGTGTGAGGTGCTGAGGTTGTGGTGTGAGGTGCTGAGGTTGTGGTGTGAGGTGCTGAGGTGGTGGTGTGAGGTGCTGAGGTTGTGGTGTGAGGTGCCGAGGTTGTGGTGTGAGGTGCTGAGGTTGTGGTGTGAGGTGCTGAGGTTGTGGTGTGAGGTGCTGAGGTTGTGGTGTGAGGTGCTGAGGTTGTGGTGTGAGGTGCTGAGGTTGTGGTGCGAGGTGCTGAGGTTGTGGTGTGAGGTGCTGAGGTTGTGGTGTGAGGTGCTGAGGTTGTGGTGTGAGGTGCTGAGGTTGTGGTGTGAGGTGCTGAGGTGGTGGTGTGAGGTGCTGAGGTTGTGGTGTGAGGTGCCGAGGTTGTGGTGTGAGGTGCTGAGGTTGTGGTGTGAGGTGCCGAGGTTGTGGTGTGAGGTGCTGAGGTTGTGGTGTGAGGTGCTGAGGTTGTGGTGTGAGGTGCTGAGGTTGTGGTGCGAGGTGCTGAGGTTGTGGTGTGAGGTGCTGAGGTTGTGGTGTGAGGTGCTGAGGTTGTGGTGTGAGGTGCCGAGGTTGTTGCTGAGGTTGTGGTGTGAGGTGCCGAGGTTGTTGCTGAGGTTGTGGTGTGAGGTGCTGAGGTTGTGGTGTGAGGTGCTGAGGTTGTGGTGTGAGGTGCTGAGGTTGTGGTGTGAGGTGCTGAGGTTGTGGTGTGAGGTGCTGAGGTGGTGGTGTGAGGTGCTGAGGTTGTGGTGTGAGGTGCCGAGGTTGTGGTGTGAGGTGCTGAGGTTGTGGTGTGAGGTGCTGAGGTTGTGGTGTGAGGTGCTGAGGTTGTGGTGTGAGGTGCTGAGGTTGTGGTGTGAGGTGCTGAGGTTGTGGTGTGAGGTGCTGAGGTTGTGGTGTGAGGTGCTGAGGTTGTTGCTGAGGTTGTGGTGTGAGGTGCTGAGGTTGTGGTGTGAGGTGCCGAGGTTGTTGCTGAGGTTGTGGTGTGAGGTGCTGAGGTTGTGGTGTGAGGTGCTGAGGTTGTGGTGTGAGGTGCTGAGGTTGTGGTGCGAGGTGCTGAGGTTGTGGTGTGAGGTGCTGAGGTTGTGGTGCGAGGTGCTGAGGTTGTGGTGTGAGGTGCCGAGGTTGTGGTGCGAGGTGCTGAGGTTGTGGTGTGAGGTGCTGAGGTTGTGGTGTGAGGTGCTGAGGTTGTGGTGTGAGGTGCTGAGGTTGTGGTGTGAGGTGCTGAGGTTGTGGTGTGAGGTGCTGATGTTGTGGTGCGAGGTGCTGAGGTTGTGGTGTGAGGTGCTGAGGTTGTGGTGTGAGGTGCTGAGGTTGTGGTGTGAGGTGCCGAGGTTGTTGCTGAGGTTGTGGTGTGAGGTGCTGAGGTTGTGGTGTGAGGTGCTGAGGTTGTGGTGTGAGGTGCTGATGTTGTGGTGCGAGGTGCTGAGGTTGTGGTGTGAGGTGCTGAGGTTGTGGTGTGAGGTGCTGAGGTTGTGGTGTGAGGTGCCGAGGTTGTTGCTGAGGTTGTGGTGTGAGGTGCTGAGGTTGTGGTGTGAGGTGCTGAGGTTGTGGTGTGAGGTGCCGAGGTTGTTGCTGAGGTTGTGGTGTGAGGTGCTGAGGTTGTGGTGTGAGGTGCTGAGGTTGTGGTGTGAGGTGCTGATGTTGTGGTGCGAGGTGCTGAGGTTGTGGTGTGAGGTGCTGAGGTTGTGGTGTGAGGTGCTGAGGTTGTGGTGTGAGGTGCCGAGGTTGTTGCTGAGGTTGTGGTGTGAGGTGCTGAGGTTGTGGTGTGAGGTGCTGAGGTTGTGGTGTGAGGTGCTGATGTTGTGGTGCGAGGTGCTGAGGTTGTGGTGTGAGGTGCTGAGGTTGTGGTGTGAGGTGCTGAGGTTGTGGTGTGAGGTGCTGAGGTTGTGGTGTGAGGTGCCGAGGTTGTTGCTGAGGTTGTGGTGTGAGGTGCTGAGGTTGTGGTGTGAGGTGCTGAGGTTGTGGTGTGAGGTGCTGATGTTGTGGTGCGAGGTGCTGAGGTTGTGGTGTGAGGTGCTGAGGTTGTGGTGTGAGGTGCTGAGGTTGTGGTGTGAGGTGCCGAGGTTGTTGCTGAGGTTGTGGTGTGCTGAGGTTGTGGTGTGAGGTGCTGAGGTTGTGGTGCGAGGTGCTGAGGTTGTGGTGTGAGGTGCTGAGGTTGTGGTGTGAGGTGCTGAGGTTGTGGTGTGAGGTGCTGAGGTTGTGGTGTGAGGTGCTGAGGTTGTGGTGTGAGGTGCTGAGGTTGTGGTGTGAGGTGCTGAGGTTGTAGTGTGAGGTGCTGAGGTTGTGGTGTGAGGTGCTGAGGTGCCGAGGTTGTGGTGTGCTGAGGTGCCGAGGTTGTGAGGTGCTGAGGTTGTGGTGTGAGGTGCTGAGGTTGTGGTGTGAGGTGCTGTGCTGGAATAGGCAGTTTGGGGTCGGTCGCCGTGAAAGTGGTGTTGCAAGTATTAGGTTAAAGATTGACAGTAGTATTTGTTGTAGCTATCGTTTCAAGGAGAAGTGTTTTTTTTAATCGTCGCAGTAACTCGGGTGGCGGGACGATCTAGCTTGTGTTGGCCAGTAGTTTTGTCATCGCACCTCTGAATCGGTAATTATCCATCTCACTATTACGTCCAGCGTGCTGTTTGCCCACTGATGTCTGACCGACTTACCCCCGTCCGGCAGTCACGTGCCTCTCGGATGGCGCGCCGGGGTCCCGACTCCGACTCGAACGCGGAGTCCGACTCGGGCAGCAAGCGCGGCGGCGGCGGCGGCAGCAGCAAGCACGGTGCCGGCGGCGAGGGCGGCGGCGAGGCAGGCGGCGAGGTAGGCGGCGAGGGAGGCGGCAGAAAGCGCGGCAGCGGCGGCGGCGCGGCCGTGAAACGCGGATCGGACGGTACGCCGCGCTGCGCCTGCAAGGGCAAATGTAAGATTCGCTGTCCGTGCCGCGAGAGCCAGGGGGAGTGCGGGGAGAACTGCCAGTGCAAGGCGGCGCGCTGCGCCAACCGGCCGTCCTCCGTCGACCAGACATTCACTGTGACGCCGCCGTCCGCCGCCGCCGCCGGAGAGGCTGCAGTCGCCCAGAGCGGCGCAGACGCTACATTCGTCGTGCCCGACCGCCGCCAGGTGGCGCGCAGGTGAGCCAGGCGAGGATGGTGGGACCCCGTCAGGTGAGCCAGGCGATGATGGTGGCGCGCAGGTGAGCCAGGCGAGGATGGTGACGTCTCGTGTGTCCCCAACGGACCCCGTCAGGTGAGCCAGGCGAGGATGGTGACGTCTGGTGTCCCCGTCGGACCCCGTCAGGTGAGCCAGGCGAGGATGGTGACGTCTGGTGTCCCCGTCGGACCCCGTCAGGTGAGCCAGGCGAGGATGGTGACGTCTGGTGTGTCCCCAACGGACCCCGTCAGGTGAGCCAGGCGAGGATGGTGACGTCTCGTGTGTCCCCAACGGACCCCGTCAGGTGAGCCAGGCGAGGATGGTGACGTCTCGTGTGTCCCCAACGGACCCAGTCAGGTGAGCCAGGCGAGGATGGTGACGTCTGGTGTCCCCGTCGGACCCCGTCAGGTGAGCCAGGCGAGGATGGTGACGTCTGGTGTCCCCGTCGGACCCCGTCAGGTGAGCCAGGCGAGGATGGTGACGTCTGGTGTCCCAATCAGGTGAGCCAGGCGAGGATGGTGACGTCTCGTGTGTCCCCGTCGTCGGTCTGCAGGTTTACTATTGATGTGTGTCGTTCCTTTATATGAGCACAATACTAATCGAAATAGGTAATCGAAATAGGTAATCGAAATAGGTGCTCCTCGCTACACACCCAGTTGTTTTTATCACCTTGCTGGAGACAAACCATTCGTTAAACAATTGTATGTCGTGACCTGCGCTGACCTGCGGTGACCTCTCGTGACCGGCGCTGACCCGCGGTGATCTCACGTGACCTGCGCTGACCCGCGGTGACCTCTCGTCGTACCGACAGGCGGACGCTGGTTGTGGAGCCTCCTCTGGCGCTCGACAGTCCAGAGATGTTCCAGGCCCCCGGGAAGAGGGTGCGGCCCATGTCTATCTTCGAGGAGGAATGACCAGGTCGACCTCTCTGCTGGGAGGACACGGTGTAGCCTTGTTCCGTCTCTCTCTTTCTCAATAAAACAAGTGATAGTCTAGTTTTAAGAATATCGTGTTGTCGGATTAAAACGCCAACGGTTCGAAAAGAAGATACAGTCTAAAATTATTGAAGCACAGCGACTGCTGGAGACAGCCCGTCTCCACGCAGTCCAGCAGTGACCGCTCTCGGCCGCCTCTCAGTTTACAGTCCTCGCAACATCGCGGCCGCTGCCGGCCGTCGGACCGTTGGCGTTGACCCACAAACGGGCCCATCGTTACTAAGCAGCTGCCATTGTGACGTCACGGTGGACTATTCAGGTGTGGAAATAACCACACTGTTACACACGGAGTGCCGCTATTCTGTGAGGACTACTGCCGGCCAGACTGTCGCCGTCCTCGGAGGAACACGATTCCCAGCGGAGGAACACGGACTTTAGCGGAGGTCAAGGGTTATTTGGTGAGGTGGTTTCGGAGGTGGCTTGCTGATGCTGTGTGTTCATTGACGCCTGGTTGGATTATGTAAGGGAGCCCTGAGTGATGTACGCGAGGGAACCCCGAATGAAGTATGCGAAGGAACCCCGAATGAAGTATGCGAAGGAACCCCGAATGAAGTATGCGAGGGAACCCCGAATGAAGTATGCGAGGGAACCCCGAATGAAGTATGCGAGGGAACCCCGAATGAAGTATGCGAGGGAACCCCGAATGAAGTATGCGAGGGAACCCCGAATGAAGTATGCGAGGGAACCCCGAATGAAGTATGCGAGGGAACCCCGAATGAAGTATGCGAGGGAACCCTGAATGAGGTATGCGAGCGAGGAAGAGCCGCTAGGTGGCGTTACGGCGGTAGCGTGGTGTGGTATTTGACTATACTCTGTGTTTGTATCCTGTCTGTAAGTTTATCTCGCTGGCTGGCCCCTCGTGCGGCCCTGTCCGTGTGCCTTCTGCGCCTCTGTCCGGGAGAGACTGTTCGTCGCCTGTCACTGCGGCCCGCGGCGTCGGACGCAGCGTCGATGGCACAGCTGCGCCGTCCGGCCTCTTCCCTCACCGGGCCCGCTCGGTTCGCCCACTTTCGTTTTAATCCGGGCAGGAGATAGCTGAATAATACATTTTAGTGAAGATTGCAGTCTGGTGATTTGTGAAGATGTTGGTGATTTCTGAGGAGTGGCGGATTGTGTTGACGTCATGCACGGTACATGACGTCACCTCTCTGCAGTAGTTTGTGCTATGGAAGGACGCTGACCCGTGACGGCACCTCTCTGCAGTAGTTTGTGCTATGGAAGGACGCTGACCCGTGACGGCACCTCTCTGCAGTAGTTTGTGCTATGGAAGGACGCTGACCCGTGATGGCACCTCTCTGAGGTCAAATCTCGTGACGGTACCCGATATTTGGCCTCGCATGTACTCTATGGCCTCCCGAGGTCAAGCGATTGACCTCAGCGGGAAATGTTTTTAGGTTTCGAATATACTCATAGACACCAACATTAGTATCAGTTTGAACACAATCGTTCAGTAAACAACGAATACGTATTTGGACGGCTCGTTAAATGGATATTAGCGCCTTTCCAGGTGGCCTGAGGTCAAACGGTGACCCGGACGGGTCAAGTCTTGAGTTGTGCACCGTCGGTAGGTAAAAGGGAAGGAGATGGTGGTGGAATGGATTCTCTAAATTATTTTAGAGAAGAAAAACAACGTATGCGGTACCGCGCCATTCTGCCGTGTGCCATAACGTTAACTTATGCCGTGACCTGAGGTCAAACGATGACCTCAAAAGGTTAGGTCGCTCTTTGTGCACCATCCATGGTCTTGTGTGAATATTAAGTTATGGAGCTGATTTCCCTATTTAGGAAAAAAGTTATGCGGTACTGCGCCATTGTCTAAAATGCCTCATTGAAAAATGTGGACGTGACCCGAGGTTAAACGGATGTCCGTGAAGTTGGCGACTTATTTAGCGACGACCTCCGATTTCTCCCAAAATGGCATATATGATCAACTAGATCACGAGAAACACTAATATGATGTTTGTTTAGCCATAGCACGTGTCCTTCAAGGTCAAAATCTAGGTCAAAATAAGTTACTGCTCGATTTTAATTTTTTAACCAAAATGTAGCTCTGGAAAAGTTGTAGCCGTACATTGAAAATCAAATTATTTGAGGTCCAACTTCAAGGTCAAAATCAAAGTCAAAGGACGGGGAACTGAAAAAGTGGCAGAAGTTACTGCACGATTTATATTTTTTTACCAAAATGTAGCTCAGGAAAAGTTGTAGGCGCACATTGAAAATCAAATTAATCGAGGTCCAACTTCAAGGTCAAAGGACAGGGAACTGAAAAGTGGCAGAAATTACTGCTTGATTTTGCTTTTTTCTAACCAAAATGTAGCTCAGGAAAACTTGTAGCCGCACATTGGAAATCAAATTAATCGGGGTCCAACTGCAAGGCCAAATCAAGGTCAAAGGACAGGGAACTGAAAAAGTGGCAGAAGTTACTGCTCAATTTTTTTTAAAACCAAAATGTAGCTCAGGAAAAGTTGTAGCCGCACATGGGAAATCACATTAATCAAGTCCAACTTCAAGGTCAAAGGACGGGGAACTGAAAAAGTGGCAGAAGTTACTGCTCATTTTTTTTTAACCAAAATGTAGCTCATGAAAAGTTGTAGCCCCACATTGAAAATCAAATTAATCGAGGTCCAACTTCAAGGTCAAAGGACGGGGAACTGAAAAAGTGGCAGAAGTTACTGCTCGATTTTGATTTGTTCTTACCAAAATGTAGCTCAGGAAAAGTTGTAGCTGCACATTGAAAGTCAAATTAATTGAGGTCCAACTTCCATGTTAAAATCAAGGTCAAAGGATGGGGAACTGAAAAAGTGGCAGAAGTTACTGCTCGATTTTGATTTTTTTAAAAACCAAAATGTAGCTCAGGAAAAGTTGTAGCCGCACATTGAAAGTAAAATTAATCGAGGTCCAACTTCAAGGTCAGAGGACCCGGAACTGAAAACGTGGCAGAAGTTACCGCTCAATGTGTTTTTTTTTAACCAAAATGTAGCCCAGGAAAAGCTGTAGCTGCACATCGAAAATCAAATTAATTGAGGTCCAACTTGAAGGTCAAAATCAAGGTCAAAGGGCAGGAAACTGAAAAAGATTTTACATTTTTGTAAACAAAAATCCAAATGGAGCAGTAACTTCTGCCACTTTTTCAGTTCCCCGTCCTTTGACCTTGATTTTGACCTTGCTTAATTTTGGATGTATTTATACTTTGTGTATATAGATGTATATATAATTTTGGAATAATTTTGATGGACCTCGATTAATTTTATTTTCAATGTGCGGCTACAACTTTTCCTGAGCTACATTGTGGCAAAAAAATCAAAATTGAGCAGTAACTTCTGCCACTTTTTCAGTTCCCCATCCTTTGACCTTGAAGTTGGACCTCGATTAATTTGATTTTCAATGTGCGGCTACAACTTTTCCTGAGCTACATTTTGGTTTAAAAAAATTGAGCAGTCACATGTCACCCTTTTTAGTTCTCCGTCCTTTGACCTTGATTTTGACCTTGAAGTTGGACCTCGATTAATTTGCTTTTCAATGTGCGGCTACGTTTCCTGAGCTACATTTTGGTTTAAAAATCCAAATCGAGCAGTAACTTATTTTGACCTTGATTTTGACCTTGAAGGACACATGCTATAGAAAAACAAACATATTTGTGTCTCGTGACGCCAACTTCACAGACATTCTCAGCTGGTCCGCGGCTGATATTTTTCTAGAGGGCCCACACGATTTGGTATAGCGTCCTCCGTCTCATTCAGAGGGTTCACTTCTATTGACGGCTTCTACAGATGGTTAGGGATCCTCTTAATGCCGCCAGAATATGCATTAACCCTCGCCATTACAGGGGGAGGGATGATCCGGTGATGTCACCCGGTCCTGGTGGTATATAGGTCCTAAGATATATAGCACGATCTTAGTCTGTCTGTAGGGTTGGATGTCAATACTTCCCAATGTGGTTATCGATGCTTTTCTACGCAGAAAACAAATTCAGTGCATTGCACTGGAAATTGCAACCCATAAATAAGTAGCCAAAATGATACAAAAATCGTTAATTTTGATTAAATCGGCTGAACTTAAATCCATTTTCGGCAAAGGAAATATGCAAAATATCGATTGCCGCACCATTTTGGAAAGCTCTGGCAAGGAGCAATGGGAAAAATACGGTTCCCGTTGTATCTGAGATATGTTACATTTCGGTCCACCCTAAGGGGTCAGTACCGGTTATTCAGACGCTAGTCAGGACCCCCAGTGGCGATCAGACACTCCAGAACCAGGCTAGGGCAGTAGCCATTTACAGGGGCGTAACCACGAGCTCAAAGTTACTGGGTACACTGGATGACCAAACACTTAGTCCTGTCCTAAAAAGACCCCCCCCCCCCCACACACACACACAAACAAAAACTACACGAATTTAAGCCACTTCGATTTCTAGTGCTGAAGTTTTTTTACGTTTCTAGTTAACTTTGTCTAATTTTAACTCTATTTTATACAGTTGCATCATTGGGAACTGATGGGCTGTCGCGTCTCCCTAATGCCGATGGCACAGCCTACCAAGAGCTCTGTTCGGCTGCCGGCTCTCACGCTAGCCAGTGCTAGTGGGCTCGCAGGTTGCCTAGCAACGTGCGATTGACCAATCAGGAGCGAGCAAACGATGACGATACGCGCACAGTTTCATGTACGCGTGCCCCTTACGTGACGTCACGTGCTCGCGCGCGAGCGGCATTCCAGCGATTGAAAAAGAGCGCTAGCATGGCTTGCTAACGGTTTTGCTCGCCGGTGTTCGGCGGCCGCGAGCCGACGTCACTCATTATGACGACACTGCCCTGTGTGACGTCGGTGAGCGCTCTCGCGAGAGCCGGCCGCCGAACAGCGCTAAGGTAACTTAATAACTAGGTAGCGCGGGTTTGCCGCTTCAACACAGGGGCAATGGGTGCATGGTTTGACAACTAAGTAAAAAATATCTCCTAAACCAGACATATTGTGCTTAAGCATTATATACCATTGGTAATTAATTTAATTATAAAACGTTTCAAACAATTGGACATTTTCATAAGCATCCAATAAGAAATTCGTGTTTGCGGTAATTAGATGAGGCGGCAATAGTGCTGTGTAGATAGCTAGGGCAAAGGCAATCCCAGCATCTCCAAATGGGGGGTGCTATGGTCATGCAGTAATGCTACAAAACGGGAATTTTTTGGTGTTGTCAAATACAGTTTTCAATGTCATATGTAATTTAAACACTATAGCTGAACTCGCTGCGCAAAACTACGCATACATCTGCTCTTCGTCAAAGTTGCTCCTGATTGCTCCTGGCTATGTACTTCGTGCGCCCCTGCACCGCCAATCTGGCCACCTGTAAGCCACGTCTGGCAAAGGGCGCTTAAGGAATCTGATGGAATTGGCTGTCCAGAGAGCTTGCACCCCGGTACTTTTTGTATTCAGCTATGATTTAAAAAAGGAACAACTTTCACTCACTTAGCACCTTTTGTGCGTCTTGCGACTTTTCTGACCAATCAGCAACCTCCGACTAACAGCTGGCCCATAATTCCCGGCAGTTATTGCGCAGAATATTGTGCGTCCGGTTGATTGCCAGCGGTTGCAGCGGTTGGGAATCTGTCGGTAAATATTTACATTATTTTACATTAATAGTTCGTTTGTGCCATCAATTATTGGTAATTACATATGCTAATTTAGTGACTATAATATAGTAGCGTGGGCAGACCTGTGCCCTTAGTTCCTGTCTGTAAGATCTTATCAAGATCCAACTCGCCACGCATTCCAATTCTGCAGATTTGTAGATTAATTGTCAATTGTCCATGTCCAAACAGGATTTAATTTGCACTTTGGGGCTCTATCATACTGATATCCTGAAGTATTCTACTTTATACAGTGTGTTGGTAGTAGTGTCAGGTCTTGTGATCTATATCTTACAATCTATCTAATTTAATTTAATATAATTATTATTGAATAGTGCACATTTAGGTACCTAGCAGAATTGTGTTTTTGCCATTTATCCCAACTTTACATTAATAATTTTGCCTAGACAAGTTTGGATCTTTGAACAAATTTGGGATGCCTGGATGATGTCAACCTTGGAACTTGGTTGGAAAGTAGTTTTAATTTTGCTGAAAGCGTCTAATGCCAGTGTGCATTGTGGAAGGAGGTCTGTTTCCAGCCTTTACTTATATTTAGCTGTTTTGCCATTTAAAGTCCAGTTGCACAATGCAATGATATGCAAGCCAGTTTTTAATCCATGTTATACTTGCTGGGCTAATAGCATGGGCCACAGCCAGTATGAAAAATGTGGCAAGTTTTGACTAGAGCTCGTCGGGGCATGGTTGGTACAAACACATCAAAATTGGGGCAGCTTTTGAAATTTTTTGGGCAGCTTTGAAATTTTTGGGCAGTTGGGAGCTGTTGGGAGTTTTGGGGCAGCAGTAACAATTTACCGATTCACACTAGATAAAATGTGATTGTGAAGACGCCTGACACCCCCTCCCCCGGTCAACAGCATTTGGCTGAAAAGTGAATTTACACTAGATCAAATGTGATTGTGAAGACGATCCCTCCCCCAGTCAACAGTATTTCCCTGACTGAGGAGCAAAATTTGATCCGGAAAATCCTGCCCCAAATGAGGTACCTTGCTGTCCCATTTGGGGCAGGATTTGGGCTGCCCCAAACAGCTTGTCAATGTTCCTGCCACGTTTTGAATACTGGAGTATGGGACTAGACCATAAAACATGCTCATGGATTGTGTGTCAGGTAGATGTGGGCTGCACTATTACATATTGAAAAGACAAAGTGTATCTTCACAATCATGTAAATAAAGGCTTCAAAATGAGTTGACTAGACTGGACTTTTTGGCCTTAGCATTTCTCCAAGCAATATTTGTCTTTTCTAGGTTGAATGCTGTGCTGACAGAAAGCAGTGAGCAGCTGTTGTCAGTGCTTGGTATGGCGACACTGTCATCCATGATGACTGTCTCAACTGATGACCTGCACAGCCTCAAGGACATCACAACAAAACAGGTGACAATGCTTCCAAGTTGAGGTGTGAGGAAGGTACTGGCAGGGAGCGGGTGTGGTCAGTGTTGGATTTTTCATTTCATGACCTGGTCCCGGAGAGTAAAAATCCATAGGTGGAGAGAAAATTGTATTGTCAGGCAAGTTAAGATTTTCATTTTTGTTTTAATTATTTTACTTGGAAAGTAAAAAATCCTGATTTGTAATAGATATTAAATCCTTGTGAGGAAAATTGGATTATATTTTAACTACAAGGTCGGTAAGATCAGGCAAAAAGAGCAAATTTCCTGAACAAATATGAAGAGAGCAAAATTCTTTGGACCCAAAAAGTCCAGAAAATGGCCAAAATTCCAAGGTTGGGTGTGGTGCAGTTTGGAGAGATTTGTGTGGCAAAACAGCAGCTATTGGTAGATTAATTGATTGATTAATTGATTAATTGTATTAAGATTCAGTGTCATTGTTTAAAGGGAATGTTTCATCCTTGTATTGGTTTTGAACTGAGATAGCCATTATCTTTGGCCGTTATTGAAATGTCAAAAATACAAAGGTCATTTTCCCCAAAACTTGGCCATTTTTAAGCAATTTAATTTCCCATTTGCAAAATGAGGTCTAGGCTAGTGCTGCCGCTGATCGGCTGACAGCCACTTTTTCAGCCAATCCCACTTTGTCAACCAATCAGTGGCGGTCTATAGCTCAATAATGACATCATCCCAAATTTAAAACCTTCATTTGTATAAAGTTAAATAACTTCAAGAGAAAAATATCACCATCGTTTTCAGCAGCACTTACTTCATATTTTTAACTACCAGTGTATATTTGACAACTTTCAGAAAAGTGAAACATTCCCTTTAATACAATGCTGAGTGGTTTCAAATGTTGTGTGAAGAAGAAGATATATTCCACCTATTTGTGAATCTCATGTTTTCTTGATACAAATGTGTGACAACACTAGTTTGCAACAGAAGTGTTGCCCATTTGAGTTCTATTGGTCAACCGATTGTATTCCAGGCTATTGTGATTGATGTGACTGTTGCAGACATTTGATAAGTGGCTGACACCATTTCCAGTGGACTGATTTTGGCATGCTTTTGATCTTTGAGCAGGGAGCTGGACATCGAGCAGAGGTCCCATCAGCTCCATCAGCAGATGGGGACCCGGCTACGCCTACTTGGGACCATCTCCCCGAACATGGAGGACCTGCGGAGCGACAGCGTGGTGGCGGCCCTGGCAGCTGCCACCTGGTCCCTACAGAGCCGATCGGCTACACCCGGCTCCTAGCCGGGGGAGGGAGACCAACAACAACAGCTGGTCGAGATGGCGTTGGCGAAGTCGGCGGCCCTCTGCCGACGACTGAGGGAGGTGGTCAATGTCTGTGTCTTCTGACGAAGCTAGTCAGCTATATTGACATGCTTTGTATTTGTTGTCATAATAGGTGCTTATTCCATTGTGTGCATCACATTAAATGGCAAACAAAGTGTAGTGTAAGTTAATGTTTTGTGCAATACAGTGTAATTTTATTTTTGTAAAGATGTGCGTTTATGAAGATGAGACTTTTTGTTATGGAGCGTTGACTGATGATGTGCTTTAAAGAAGACTATTACTGTTGATTTGCGTTAGCTAATAAGCATGCATCGTTGACCGACTGATCGTTGACTGAGCTGACTGCGCCCGCCTACCAGGGCGGATCCAACCGTGAGTTTTTGGGGGGACAAATCCAGTGGCGTATTTCCACGAAAAGTTGTTGAGCGGGGGGGGGGGGAGAGCGGGCCGTCAGCGAGAAGTTGTTGAGCGGGGATAGAGCGGACCGTCAGCCGTCCAGCATTTTTGGGAAGGGGAAATCACGGTTTCAGAACCTTGGGGGGGGGGGGGGGGGGGCTTCCCCCTGGATCTGCCCCTGCCTGCGAGAAGCCCTTCAAAACAACAGCAGAACACAAACAATTTTCGAGGTGGAATTTCCCTGGACGATCTAAAGGTAAGCTAACATGCTACATGCATGCAGAAACAAAAGTAAAAGCAACGCAATTACGTTTTTAGACTGATTGTGAATACTGCATTAAAAACTGTACCTTTTCATCAAAATTACGGAAATTGTGCTTGCCATAACGAAAGCAAATGAAAGCAAATTTGCATCTCACTTCAGTTGTCGAACTTGACTACTAGTGCATAGTGTTGCAAAAAAAAACACGGAAATATTTAAAACCACGCCCGGCACCGCCGCTGGCATAGCTGAAGCGGTGCACCACAGAAGCACGGCATTACTTGGATGCAACCAAGTCCAGCGTATGCACCGTATGTTGTATACTGAATACACATATTTGCTCTACTTGAGCACTACATAACCCCGGCAAGCTGTATGGCTAGTCCTTTCAGGCCCAAGGCCCTAGATACTTTTCAGGCCCAGCGCCGGCTCCGTGGCTCTGAGTTTTACAACTCTTGACTAACTGTCTGGTATATTTGGAATATTATACAGTAGATAAATAAGTAGAAACAGTAAAATATACAATGCATGTCAAATTTAACAAGACATTACTTTCAGCATATGTGAAATAGTTTTTAAAGCAAAGCTAAGCAGCATTACATTAAACTTGATTGAAATTGACGTATTTATTGGCTACTGAGTTCATCCTACCAGTTATTTGGTTGGAACTGAAAATAGCTTACGGTAGGAACCAAACAGGCTACCTACTAAACATAGCTTACGCGATTTAGCACGTTGTAACCCCTTATACATTAAGATTCCTGTTAACCACATGCGACCAAACCGGCGCAGCTGACGCTATTGCAATTAGATGAGGCGGCAATGCACTTATACATTGAGGTTCCTGTTAACTTCCTGTCAGTAGAATTAACCAAAAGCGCAGCAGACGATGTTGTAATTGGATGAGGCGGCAATGCACTTATACATTGAGGTTCCTGTCAACTCTTTGCTATTCGGTATCTCCTTAATCGGAGGACCAACATCAGCTGGCACGACTTTCTTTTGATGCCTCAAACCCGCACCCCCTGACAGCCTACATCAAAGCCTTGTGTTGTAGTTGCGCCCATACCGGGGCGCCCCGGCTCCAACGGCAGCAGGGGCGCCTACAGGCAAGATAACTATAACTAACAGGTAGGTCGGAGGTTTGAATCAAGCCCATAAATGGCAGTAATATCATGAGACATTTCTGGCGCTAGAGAGACGTTTGTTAAACTGCGTTGTTTACCTGTGTTTTGCCATACGCTCGGGGAGCGTCTTACGGTGGGGGGACGAGGTTGCGCTGCTTGAATTAATTCATGCTAACTTCTTGAAATTGTTAACGTTCATAGACACATACACATTCAAATCCTCATGATAATTTATTAACCAAGACGCGGTTCGTATTGATACTTAGCTATCCAGTTGTTCCGCAATCCAGACATGTTGATACGATTGCACATTTTCTGAAACATGCCAATGTGATAGTAGGTAACAACTAACAAGTGAGACTGGGAAGAACAGAATAAATTATAAAAGAAAGCAACATGATCACAGGCTTGTCTACAAGATACCATGCAAGAGATGTACACAGCCATATGGTGAAACTGGAAGTTGGAAGAAGTTTGAACACCAGGCTAATGGAGCACAGGAAATAATTTCAATATCAGAAACTCAAAACAATAGTGAAACATAGTCATGATTCATGAATGTGGAACTATACCCAGTTGGGAAGGTGCAAGGAGTATTAAAGATAATATAGACGAGAAAACAAGAATTACGCTTGAAACTGCAGTGCTTGAAGTCAGCATTTATTAATCTGAAGGGCGAAGACTGGAAGAATATCTATCTGAAATTGCTTCATTTTGTTTTTCTCAATACATAAATTAGATGTATAACATGTGATTGCTTTGCCTGATGCCTCTTAGGAGACTAATAGGTGAAACAATATCATGTGATGTGAATGAACTTTGAATGTATGTTTGCAGTGTCAATCATCTATTTTTTTTGTATGTCCTATTTTGAATGACCAACTGAAGAAATATCAATATGGATTTTGAAGCATGTCTTGATCAATACATTAATATGATGAGTTGACTGTTTATTCTTGAAACACTCGGGCAGCTAAATAGTGCTTATGAAGAAGGAAAAAACATAAATACTTTTTCTGATATTGTACCTATTATTGTATCAAGTATGATACACAATATTAGCTTGAGCACATCCTTGGGTGGATAGGATAACAATTCTAGAATATATTTGAGGAGGATTTAAGCTATCCTTAGTTTTTTATTCCTGTATATAAGGAGATTATCATTTAACATATTATCCTGGTTACAATTAATGTGTGCTATGACCACCATTTACTGCCAAGTGCCACTCCAGCACTTACATTCTGACACCAACACCTATCCACATTCATTAACCATTTTGAGCATCTGTGATTTGAGCCATTGTGATTTCCATATTTCTTACAAACATGTACTAGCTGCTACTCAAATAATTACTGGTGTGATATTCTCCATTCTGATCTTTCCACTCCACGTGTATGCATGTTTGGTGCTTATTAGTGCTGGTAAACATCTACTATGGACATTTGTATGCTATGATATGCCAATGTCAGTATTTGGTTCATTATGTTAGTGTGGGGGGGGGGGGGTAGGAATGGGTATGTGTGTTGTGAATGTGTTCCCACCTAGATGCATGTGTATGTGTTTGGATGAATAGAATGAATGTGTATGGGTTTGTGAATGTGAATGTGTTCCCACATAGTACCCTATTCCTCAGGAACACAACATAATGTGTTCATTATATTGTTGTGGTGGTGGTTGGGGGGGGGGGGTAAAATTACCCCCCTCTAACCAGACTGGTTATTTATTTGACACTGATTGAATCGATTGGACTTGTTCAATCAAAATTCCTTGAGAAAAAATATTCACCACCAGAGCTTTTAATTCATGAATCGTGATTGGATAAAACCCTGCATCAAATCAAGGCTGATTGAATCAAAAGATTTAACGATTCTTAACGATTCAAGTACACTGGTAAGTTGTGCAAATACATGCAGATTGCAGTCCCAGTGGCTACATTTATTTATACTGAAATAGTATTGCTGTAGCAATGTTTTAATGATCATATATATGTATGTTTCAATTTGTATTTATTTGACATACATTCACCACAAATATTTAAATGTTGAATGAAACGTGAATCAATTAAAATATATTTTGCATTCCTTCAATCTGAAAGAAACAATTCTTTAAAAAAAAAATTGTGAATCCAACGGTGATTGGATCATTCAGATTCCAAAATGAATCATGATTGAATCATTCCAAAAAAGTTGAATCAATAACCAGTCTGCCTTTAACTAGAAAAATAAAGGGCTAGAAAGATGCGAACAAAGCGTTTGAAAGCTCTTAACAAGTCCATTTGACGTTACTTCAGGTATGATTTGGCTCAGGTCAATAATGAGGTCACCAAAGTCAAATTTTCCAAGTATAGGACTTTGCTACAGAAACCCCCCAAAAATATAATTTGGGAACTATGATAGCTAGGAACAAACGGAAAAGGCAACTGAAAGCTCATGAAAAATTAAATCGCCTGAGTGTTATCAAATTAACAAAAGCTCAGGTCAATAGTTTAGGCCCCAGAGGTCACCAAAGATCATGTGGGCATTGTTTTCCCAAAACGCTTTCATAAATACCGTTGTATTGGTTAGATATATAACAATGATTTTAACACTATCGTGTTTGTCTCGTCAAGGCGCTTCGAACCATAGTAATGGTGACCTAGTTAGATCAGCTTCAAAATTTGACCTCAGGTCAAGGTCATTTGGTGACCAAGGTAGGTCATGTTGCATATGGGGCGACGCGACTCGACAAGAAAACACAGTGGTGTCGTTTGCACGTCTCTATCTTTATTATATCAAGAGTTATTGGCAAAAAATGCTGGTGACCTGAGATGACCTCAGCTCACCTTGCAGATGTCACAGAGCAACAATTGCACCCGGGTCATCAATAATCAGCTAAAATAGTATGATTATTAAAGAATTGGCCTGATCTAATGCATTTGCTCTGAATAGGAAGCATTTGTATATTTTCCCATTTACTTATAATGGGAGGTCACGAAATTGACCTGACCTTAGGTCACCGATACAAAAAACCGAGATAAACGAATTGTAGGTACGTATGGCCTTATGCCATCCTGAAAGTTTCAAATCTATCGGACAAACACTGGCTTTGGCATGACCACAAACATTTTGGGAGATAAGATCACTTGACGTGACCTGGTGACCTGACCTGAGATGACCTGCAGTTAAAACTTTCACAAAATGTGAGTATTTGGTGTCCGAATAGCTGTGCCAAATTTGGTGGCGCTGCGCAGCGCCATTTTCTCGCTTTTCCCGAAAAACTCAGGGGTGGGGGGTTCAAAATGACCCCCACACCACCAGGGCGAGGGTTTACATGCATACCTTCGGCCAATATTTAGGCGCATTTCAGACACTCTTGAGGCTTAAAAGTGGGCATTCTCACAAACAGAATAAAATAAACTTAACAGCTGTGCCAAAAACACATTCTATTTACCACCCGGTGACCGAAATTTTAAGGTCATAAGTTGGGTCAGTTTACGTGTTAAGTCAATGGTGAAGGGAAAACTTCAAGCCCACGCTACGTCATGTCACGGGACGCTACCAAATCCTCTCCGTTGGGGGCCGCCTACAGGAGCGCCACGTCAAAACATGGTACTGCAAAATTGGCGTAGGGGGCGACATCACACGGAGTGTCTGCTTGTACGGCGCTTATTGTCCGGTTTAGAGGACACCGGTTCCGCTCCATCGGGTGGCATTTGCCTCTATAGGAGCGCCTAATCAATGTCTTACTTTCAGGGCGCCTTTCCTGTCCCTAGGGCGCGATTTACTTCTAGAAATGCGCATGGCCCGATGCCCAAGGACGCCTGTACTGTGGAGGGGGCAAATTGCAATATTCACCTTTTGATTTGTTTATCTGGATTTTTATGTGACACATGTATGGTATCAAATTGATAGTGCCTCAATTTAAAAGTGAAATAACAACTTTTCCTATTTCAAAAATTAAATTTTGGGAAATAAAAAAATATGTGCTTACATATGGTGACGAACAGTATGATCCATCACTATCTCTGGTTTGAATGTTGATTTGGAAACACGTCATAGGGCCAGAAATGAAGTAAGTGCGCCAAGAAGCGTGACAACGTCCCTGATTGATCAATGAAACTAATCGCCGACACTAAATAGGTCGCCGTTGGATGCATAAGTGAACTTCCGATTTAATTGCCAGTTTTTCCAATGTTAGTTGATATTTTTTTTTTTGGGGGGGGGGGTAAAAAATGGTTCTTTTTCATGATAAGCTAAACCTAAAGCATAGTGTTATATACAGCCAGAGACAAAACAAAACAACTCCTACTGTTGCAAATAAATGAGAAAATTTTCAAAAATTGAGGGTCGCAACCACTAGCTAGGCCGCCGTTCGCGTTGGGTGCAAAAGTTAACTGCTAATTTGGTTACCTTTGTATTCAATGTTTGTGGATTGTTACGGGTAGAAGGGCACATAATCACAATAGACAGAGTGCAAGACATATTTTCCATACATTTTTGTCAAAAAACATTACGAGAGAAGCCCGGAATTCGATGGGAACCGAAATTCGTTAGTAAATACTTGAGAGTACCGACCAGCGTGGATCGCTCATGTGGATCGTGGATCTTTTATCAACTTTAACTTGAAATATCTTTCAGTAGGAATGTTTATATGCAAAATGTGACAAATTTGCAATATTTTTTGGTCTCGTCTGTCGATTTCAAGTGATAACTCCATTTTTGTAGGAAAATGTGAATATTTCCCTTAAAAAAACGTATGGGGGGGGGGGGGGGCGCCTTCAGCGCTGGCGAATGGGCGTTTGGGCGCTTTGGGCGCCTATTACCCGGCCTTCGGCGCTAAAGGGAAGGGCAATGGAATGACACTCGAATGAATGCTCGTGGAATGACTCAATGGCCCGGGGGCACGCCTTCGGCCCGGATAGGCGCCTTTCCAGACATAGGCGTAGGAACGTCATAAAAAGTGAGGGGGCCAGCCACCCAGGGGCCTCCCTATCTCGGGCCTCCCTGTTTCAAGGAGGCCCACCGGCCACTGTCCAAGGAGCAGGTGCAAACATACGTCGGAATAACAACATGAATGGCCTGAATACATATCAATGGAAAACCCGTCAAGTTTACACCATTAATTTCCTCATCGGACCCATTCGCCAAGTTTTCAGTGATATTGTTTTCAGTATCTGGTGAGTTTTTGCTAATGAAGGCCGCCCAAAGCAACTTCACCCTCGCAGTGTGTGTGGGGGGGGGGGGGGGGGGGTGCGTTTAGACGCTCCCCCATAAAGTTTTTCAAGGATAGCGAAAACACGGCGGCGCGTAGCGCCGCCATTTTTGGCACAGCTGTTCGCGCATCAATTACTCACATTGTGTGAAATTCTTGACCTCGGGTCCAGGTCAGGTCACAAGACCAGGTCACGTGACCCCACCTCCAAACAAGTTTGCCGTCGTACCACAGCCACAGTTGTTGGCCGATCGGTTTTAAACTTACAGGATTTCATAAGGTCATATATACCTACAATTCGTACATCTCGTTTTTGTTTTATATCGGTGACCTAAGGTAGGGTCAATTTCGTGACCTCCCCATTATAAGTCAACGGGGAAATATTCAAACGCTTCCTTTTCCGAGGATATGGATGATATCAGTCCAATTCCTTCTGGAGCATGTTATCATAGGTCATTATTGATTATCCATGTGCACTTTTAGTTCAGTGACCCCTACAGGGTCAGCCGATGTCATCTGAGGTCACCAACACTTTTTTGTCAATAACTCTCGACAGAAGGAAGATAGAGAAGTGAAACTGGCACCAATGTGTTTGTCTCGTCGAGACACGTCTCACATAATGCAACATGACCTACTTGAATCACCACTTAACCTTGACCTGAGGTCAAATTTATAAGTTAACCTAACCTGGTCAACATGAATATGAATCGAAGCGCCTGGACGAGACAAAAAACGATGGCGTCAAAATTTTGCCTTATCTTGATTAGGTCAAGAGTTATTGCGAAAAACAGCTTTGCCAAAAATAACCTTTTTTGACGTTTGATGACCTCTGGACAGTGGCGTGCGCAGACATTCACAAAGGACCGGGTCATTGCCTTGAGGGGCGCCACTCGATCGACAGGGTGTCACCAATATTGGCGAAAATTTTGAAGAAGAAAAACATTGCACCGTGCCGACTGTGCGGAAGGCAGTGATGGCCTCAGGCCTACGTTACGCTACGGTATGGTTTGGTAACCCGTAGCCAACAAAATCGTTCCATAGCGTAATTGAAGTATTTCGTAGCGTACTACCGAACAATATGCAAATAACGTAACTGCTACGTAAGGTATTTCGTAGCATAACTGGGGACGGCGCCACAGCGGGGAGGGGCAGGGGACGGGCAAACATTGCGTCCCGGTCTTAAAGAAAATAGTTCACTACAACATTAGTTTTAAACTGAGATATCAGTTTTGTAGCCCGTGTTGGGAAACCCCTGTCTGCAAGTTTTCTTGACTGAAAAGACTCTAGCCGAATATATTTGAGTTTTTGGCGAAGGAATGCGGTGCTGGCGAAAGAATGTTGTACTGGTTCTAGCCCGGGCAGAGGCTATACCATCAGCCAATCAGCTTGCAGCTGGTGCTAGCAAGCGAACCGCCGGCCGCCGGTTGGCACATCTCTAATGCGAGTCTATCTTTACGCGACTACTTTCGAATCTGATTGGCTGAACCATTTGTAAAATTCGCGTGACGTCAGGACTCTGACTCAGAAAGTATGCATATAGCTTTGATAAACAATACAAATTTACGGCCTTCTGTCCTGAATCGGCGCGATATAAGGCCATTTTTGACAATATAAAAAATAAATTGTATTACAGAATATAATCAAATCGTGTTTGGTAAAAATGTTCCAAGGTGAACTATTTCCTTTAAGGAGGCCACATAAAACAAAGGGAGGCCCTCGCAAATATACCTAAATACTGAGCAGTCCCTAAATACATAGACAATTGGAATGAACTTCGAGTCGCTCCTTGGAATAACAACCGATAGATGTTCGAGGAGGAACCTAAAAAGATAAGCGTGACAAGGTCCAAGGAGGCCCTTAAAAAGATAATTGAGGCAAACTCCAAGAAGACCCTAAAAATAACCCACACAAGCTCCAAATATCCCCTAAAGAGATGGCCGACACAAGCACCAAGAAGGCCGCGAAAAGACGCCGGACAAGCTCCTAAAATGTCCCTAAGAAGACAACCGATATAGGCCCCTACGACAATAACCGGGAAAGCTGTTCATGGGATACTTCAGAGGAGGCTTCTACAACCACAAAATAATCCGAGAAAGCCCCTAGGAAGACAGTCGGGAATATTTTTGATGAGGCCTCACGAAAATTGCCGGGAAGCCCCTTTCTCAAATGGGGCCATTGCCTTCGGTTTGCCCCTCCCCCGACACAAATCCATGGCGCTGCCCTGCAGAACATATGTTGCTGATGGTAATGGATATCTCATTGGTATCTTATATAGCTGATGGTAACCTTATTGTTAAATTCTAACGTCTTATGGATCGGTGGTTAGATTACCGTTTCCCTGTTTCCCTGTAATTAAGGCGCCATATATTATTGATTCAACTCGCCGTTGACTCGCGTCTTAGCCGAAGGTGACTAAGGGCAAATATTGCTCCTCAGTCGAGACGTGGATACTGTTTGTCACAAACGTGTTTAAAATCCAAGAAATGTTTTGCAGAAAAAGCGGTGTGTTATTTTTGAGCGGTGTGGTATTCTTTGAGTTTGTATCCCTATATTTTTACGGCTTATTTTACGTTTAACTTAGTTTTCAGCTAACTCGTAGATTGGGACGTCGCTGAATTTGCAGTATCATAAAAGAAGTTATCGACATTTGTATCAGATTTAAATACTTTTTCTATAAATTAAGTCCGAATCATTTGAGTAAAATAATTTTCGACGTCAGGTTTCGCGCTAAGCAGAGCTTGTTGCACAGGCCCTGACCCAACCATCGGACCTCGAAATTCTTGGTAACTGGCAGAATTTAGAAGCGAAAGTTTTGCGGACACGAACATACCTACCTGGACAAGGTCCGCCCGCCCTCTGACGTCACCTGACCTGTGCGTGTGCGACGAGTGCGACCGCTGCCACCAGCCGCAGGTCATCCTAGTCAGGGACAAATAGCGAGTGCCGAAGTGACTTTAACCCGGCCTGCCACACTGAGTGAGGTCTACCGTCTAAACCTCAGCGCTCTACCGTCCGAGCTACAGGGTCGAACAAGTTAATGCTGGTTAAACTTGGATGTTTGATAGCTTTATTGGTTTCTGATCTATTGCTATTGCCTATGACCTTTGCACCACATATTTCACTAATGATGATGCCTTGTGACTGTGTTACGACTTACGAATGTCTTCGCAAATGTCTGTCACGAAAGAAATGCATGACGGCTGGTTGATAGGAAAGTTATAAATGTGGATGCACGAAAAAATCACCGTTACATACTGTTGATTTGCCTGGTATCTTTTGTATCGTAGTACAATACAAAAGATAGCTACGCTACATAGCTAAGCTACGTTTAACAAAAAATAGCGTAATTGGTAACGTAACAAAATATAACGTAACGTAATTCAGTAGCGTAGCGTTGGCCTAAAAAACATACATAGCGTAGCGTAATTCCGTAGCGTAGCGTAGGGTAAGTCATCACTGGCGGAAGGAGAGGCCCCACCCCTCAGTCACTAGATTCTGTGAAGTTGGCGACTTAGTTAGCGACTTATTTAGCGATGACCACCGATTTCTCCCAAAATGACATATATGATCAACTAGATCACGAGAAACATGAATATTATGGGTTTTTTCTTCTATAGCACGTGTCCTTCAAGGTCAAAATCAAGGTAAAAATAAGTTACTGCTCTATTTTGATTTTTTAAACCAAAATGTAGCTCCGGAAAAGTTGTAGCCGCACATTGAAAATCAAATTAATCGAGGTCCAACTTCAAGGTCAAAATCAAGGTCAAAGGACGGGAACTGAAAAAGTGGTAGAAGTTACTGCTCGATTTTTTTTTTACCAAAATGTAGCTCATGAAAAGTTGTAGCCGCACGTTGAAAATCAAATTAATCGAGCTCCAATTTCAAGGTCAAAACCAAGGTCAAAAGACGGGGAAACTGAAAAAGTGGTAGAAGTTACTGTTCGATTTGGATCTTTATTTTACCAAAATGTAGCTCAGGAAAAGTTGTATCCGCACATTGAAAATCAAATTAATCGAGGTTCAACTTCCAGGTCAAAATTAAGGTAAAAGGACGGGGAACTGAAAAAGTGGCAGAAGTTACTGCTCGATTTTGATTTTTTTTACCAAAAAGTAGCTCCGAAAAAGTTGTAGCCGCCCATTGAAAATACAATTAATCGAGGTCAACTTCAAGGTCAAAATCAAGGTCAAATGACGGGGAACTGAAAAAGTGGCAGAAGTTACTGATCGATTTATATTTTTTTTTAAACCAAAATGTAGCTCAGGAAAAGTTGTAGCCGCACATTGAAAATCAAATTAATCGAGGTCCAACTTAAGATTAAAATCAAGGTCAAAGGATAGGGAACTGAAAAAGTGGCAGCAGTTACTGCTCAATTTTGATTTTTTTTAAAAACCAAAATGTACCTCTGGAAAAGTTGTAGCCGCACATTGAACATCAAATTAATCGAGGTCCAACTTCAAGGTCGAAATAAAGGTCAAAGGACAGGGAACTGAAAAAGTGACAGAAGTTACTGCTCGATTTGGATTTTTTGTAACCAAAATGTAGCTCAGGAAAAGTTGTAGCCGCACAATGAAAATCAAATTAATCGAGGTCCACCTTGAAGGTCAAGATCAAGGTCAAAGGACGAGAAACTGCAAAGTGGCAGAAGTTACTGCTCGATTGTTTTTACCAAAATGCAGCTCAGGAAAAGTTGTAGCCGCACATTTAAAATAAAATTAATCGAGATCCAAATTTTTGCGCGAAATTTGTACGGTTTTGCCTGATAAAACCCAGAAATATAGGCGGTGGGCTAGCAACCCCTGGGCAGGCTCGAGGGCCCCGTTCACAGACTTAATGGCTCTCTGGATAAGGATAGAGGATAATAAGCTAAAAATGCTATTAATTTAATTCAGCGTTACGACGAACCGATGACGATGACTATGGCTTCGTGATGACGATGACTACCGATGGGACGCCGCGAATTAAGCGGCGTGAAAATGTTATTTTTAGGTCCAGGAAAACGAAATGTTAATATTGGAACCAGACCGTGAAGTGAGATGGCTTGGGGAGATGGTCCTGGCCTGTTTCCACTATTAGCTCTTCGGTCCAGCAAATTGTGCGCCGCTGGAGCAGCTTCCGGGTGCCGATCTCCTCGTCTTTACATGTTCGCGTCGCCTTTTTCGGAACTCGGCAAACTAGCTAAACATGTAGCCTGCTTGAAACTTAGAAGTTAATATTTCATGAAGGGAATGGGCCCTGGGGCCAGAAATTACCGCCAAGGAGAGCCTCTGCCAGACACTTAATGAAATTGTTTTTCCATTTTCCAAATTTGTATAAGCAATTGCGAAACTTGTGTCATGTCGCGAAGCGGCGCGAAATTTCCCAGTTTTGACACTAAGATAGCTGGATTTTAACTGAACTACAAGGGCAATTTTTACGATAAATTGTTAATTTTTTCCGCAAAAAGTTGTGTGTGTGTGTGTGTGTGGGGGGGGGGGGGGTGGAAATCGACCCTCCCCGCTTTCTAAAATTGGGGGAGTTTGCACAGACACTCCGACATCTCCCCGACACTTCCGTCGAAGACGCCTCTGGCTGACAAATATTGCAGCACACACTCTCCTGAGAGGAAAATTGTTAAATTGTTTTCCACTACCATCACCCCCCTCCCCCGAATTCAAAAACGCATCAGACTTATCAAATCACCATTTTTTAACCCAATAAAACATTGCACCAGGTGGGTGAGAGTACAGAACATTACCGCTCATTATGACTGTGCCGACCACGGGTAGCAGGCGCTTCAGCTATAGCAGGCGCTCCAGGCGACGGCTAGCAACCCCTGGGCAGGCTCAAGGGCCTCGTTCTCAGACTCAATGACCCTTCTGGATAAGCTCGAGAGGGTCCTGAACAGACTCAATGGCCCCTTGGCAAGCCGAGAGGCCCCTGAGCAGACTCTAATAGCCCCTGGGCAAGTTCGAGAGGCCCCTGAACATGATCAATGGACCATTGGGAAAGCTCGAGAGGCCCCTGAACAGACTCTAATGACCTCTAGGCAGGTTCAAAAGGCCCTTGAACAGACTCAATGGGCCCCTGGGCAAGCTCGAGAGGCCCATGGGCAGGTTGAGAGACCCCTGAACAGACTCAATGGACCCCTGGGCAAGCTGGAGAGGCCTCTGGGCAGTTTTAACCCTATTTGTAACAGGGAGGGGGGGGGGGGGGGGATTCCGCCCCCCCTCATGTTTTTCGCAGATATCTCCAGAACGATTGGGAGCAGGCCCATGAAATTTTGGGACTTTTCATAGAATTGAATACCGCATTTGGAGTCAAAATTTTGAGTTCTTAACCTGAACAGAGGCGGTTCCAGGGCACAGTTTTGGGTGGGTTCGGAGGCGACATTTGGCGATAATATACGGAAATGCGATCTTCACGGTTTCTTCCTAACTGCCTCAAGCATGAAGGAGTTACATCGGTTTACGGTGATTGCAACAAGTGCAAATTAGTTGATGTTAATGAAATATCATAAAAATTGCATGGCAGAGGCGGTTGCAGGGGCTTGAAAAGGGAGGGGGGTTTCCAGGAAGTATCCAATGCTTGGCGGGAAGCCAATAGAGCAATGTAAGGGACATTTATAGCTATCAAGATGTAAAAGATAGCTTTTGCTTCCATTATTTGCATAATTTATTACATATAGAGTTTCAGGGGCGTGTTCAGGCACATTAAAAGGGGGGTGACTGGCATGGTGATGACGATATGCCAGCGATAACGGCGCAATAGACGTTTAGCTTACAATGATATATGCACATATGAGGCCAGAAAAGGGAATAAAGTCACATTAAAGTCAGAAGAAAGGGGGTCATATTATTGCAAGGAAACTAAGAGGCATGGGCGGGCGTACAATGACATAACATACTGCAGTTTTCGGATGAAACACGCACCGCAGGCTACTCTACGAACGATTATAAGATAATAGGCGAGTCCAGGTAGGGTAAAATGTGGGGTAAGCAATGTTAATTGAAATTGTAGTGAAATAGTCACTGTTGACTAGTTAGTATCATAATAGCGGATAATATACTTATCAAAAGGTCTTGCGCCGCCCCAGTTTGGATCCTGGATACGCTTATGATGAAGTATAACATGCAAAAAGAAACTATCTACGATCAGTAACATATTTATAGTACTGGGTAGCAACTTTTCTGCGGTTAATATTTGTTTCCAATTTTACCTCCTTTTTCACTAACCTGGTACCGCCTATGGCAAAAATATGATTTATAACTGTTTTGTCTAATGTCACAATCACATACCATTTCATTTATCAAAAAAAACACATAAAAAAATGGTTTTATTACGCATTTACTTCACCCCCATATTGAGTGACCTGCACACGCCTATGATTTTTGAATTTTCAAACGTCACCGATATATATCAATTTCCCATTCAATCTCTATCGATTCCCATTAGTTGTGTTAAAATCTGTCGATAAACATGAAATCTATGTTGGATCAAAACTACCACTAAAATTTGTAGTTTTTGCCCCCCTAACCAAAATTTAGATTTATTTTTTATTTTTTAGAAATGTAGATCGTGTTGAGGGGAACCAAACACCGTTTTATTTGTGAAAATCGGACGGGTAGATCTCGAGATCTCCGGGGGGGGGGGGGGGGGCGGAATCCGCCCCCCCCCCCCCCTGTTACAAATAGGGGTAGTCAGGAGCCTGTTACAAATAGGGTAAGTGGGCTCAATGGGCCCCTGGACATGCTCGAGAGGCCCCTGGACAGTTTCTGGGCCCCTCGGTGGGCTCAATGGGCCCCTGGGGATGCCGAAGAGGCCCCCTGGGCCGGCTTCGAAAGCCCTTCGGTGTCTCTGAGGGCCCTTGACATGCACCAGAGTGACGCTTGCCTGGTTTGAGGGCTCCTCTGTGACTTTTTGAAAGCCATTTAGCTAATGCAAATGGTATCTGGGCTAATCTCAGCGGGACCCCCTGTGACCCGTAGGGGGGGGGGGGGGGGGGTAATTGCCCCCCCCCCCCGGCTGCGCCCCTTCATATGGGACAACAGCGCCCGCTCTGTCTATATCACCCACATTTAGATGTGTTAATGGTGCTCTCCTCTAGTGTTGATATCTACATCCTGACGAGTGTTATGCACATCAAAAGCTAGTTGTACACCTTTAAAATAATGTTTTAAGCGAATGCTGATATCTAAATTCCAACGAACGTTATCAACATCGAAAGCTAGTATTATAGACATTTAAAGGCGTGTTAAGCGAATTAACACAAATACAAACATTTTACAAATAACTTTGATGTGTATTACCTTTCAAGCATAATGTCATGCAGCGACATAAGTATATGTATGCATAAATATCATATTAACGAAACGGACGAAACAAAAAAAAACGGACGACACATTTTGATCAAATTTAAATAATTTCACCCCTGCAGCGCTACCAGGCAAACGGTGGCGACACATTTACTATGTTCTCAGTTAGTGTGTTTTTTAAATCAAAATATTAAGCCCAGCTCATGTAAAACTCAGCTTTGAAGACTACGACTTTTGCAGCAGCTACAAGTCAATGATGCAAAAATAGTAATACAAATAGCTAGACAAAAATAGTATAAGGAAAATATGGCAATGTGCACATTGCCACCGCAAGACCATCGAACAATTAGCGGAAGGGACCAGAGTATATTAAATTCCCGTAGTATTTATTGAGGACAGTTAACAGCATCACACGAACAACGTGATAGATAGGTTCTCAGCGTCAAGGGCGCATTATTGACCCATTTTGATTACCATAATTACTCGTTGCCCTCTACCCCATTGCGTAGACCACAGTTCTCGGCTTCAGGCTCTGCGGTACAGCATAACTTCAGGCACTTACTATTAGTGCCATCTAGGGACAGGAATGTGCAGTTTTTGGCTTCAAGCTATGCGGTACAGCATAACTTCAGGCGTTTACTACTAGTGCCATCTAGGGACAGGAATGTGCAGTTTTTGGCTTCAAGCTATGCGGTACAGCATAACTTCAGGCGTTTACTACTAGTGCCATCTAGGGACAGGAATGTGCAGTTTTTGGCTTCAAGCTATGCGGTACAGCATAACTTCAGGCGTTTACTACTAGTGCCATCTAGGGACAGGAATGTGCAGTTTTTGGCTTCAAGCTATGCGGTACAGCATAACTTCAGGCGTTTACTACTATTGCCATCTAGTGACAGAAATGTACTGTCCTTGGCTTCAAACTATGCGGTACAGCATAACTTCAGGCGTTTACTACTAGTGCCATATAGGGACAAGATTATGCCATGTGTGCTGTGCCCGTAGTCTAAAGCGGTGGTTTCCAGCATTTAACAGTACGTAAACCGCAACAAAAAGCCGAGCATCATTTAAAATTAATTGATTTGTTTGTTCATTGCGGTAATGTGGTGACAGTTAAACATAACCTGAGATAGATGGAGGTGTGTTCTGTTGTGTACTATAATCAAACAAATCAGCTTTAGTTTGTAACTTAGTCTGCAATCGTCATTCGCCATGCCCGAAGGCTCCATTCCCCAAAGTGGGGTTATCACCACCTATTTAAGAATCACTGTGATAGAGGAAGATGGCTCCATTGGATTTGGATCCACAGAGCAACCGCCAGAAGACTTCTACATGGACTTCACGCAGTTTCAGAATTTGAGGGTTATTAAAAGCATTTAACGTAGAGAACAATGTTTCCATAGGATAGGTACTCCAAAACATAGGAGAAGACAAAACAAGGAGAAGACGGCAGAAGACAAAGAATCCTAACAGTATTCTGCAGTAGGCGCTTCATATGATTCGACAAGCCCGTCGGCAGAGGTATCTGAATCCACATTATCGAACAAAATAGACAGAAAAGGTTTTTCCTAAAACTCCAAAACAAAACAGGTAACTAGGGAACATTGGTTCCACTGGGTCCAATAACCAGCTAGGGGATGAATCTTCGCACAATTTAAAACGAAGCGCTTGGCAGAAGACAATGCATTCAAAATGCAGTCCAAATTAGACGCTCAAAGAATCCCAAAAATCCGTCTAAAACAAGTTAATTGGATATAACGGAGAAATTGAGAGAAGACTGATCACAAAATTCCCCGCAGTAGGCGACAGACCAGGGGCGTCGCCACGTATTTTTGAGTGGAAGGAGGGGGATGAAGTGCCGAATGAACCATTTCAGTACGGTTCGCGACAATGTGAAGGATAATCAGTTTTTACCTTATAACTTTTACTTAGGAACGCAATTGTGTATTTAAAAAAAACTATAACACGTGATGGATGAAAAACAATAACTTCTTCGGAAATCTTAATGGTATATTGTTCAAACGATGGTATATTCGATAGGCACTGCCAGGCGATTCCCTCATCGCTGTTTGGGATACCTACATATCCTAGTTATTCGTGCTACATAGAAAGCTATTTCATGCTAATTATAAGAAGTGGCAGCCACCTGTCCGTCTGTCCATTCAGATGTCATCCGACTGCTTACCACGTTCCCTGGAGGGCCCTGGAGTGATAATTAAACGCCCTGGAGTGGGGGGGGGATTTCGCCCCCCCCCTATAATATCAAAAACCACGCAACATAGTGACAAGCGGAAGCGGAACGGCATTATATAGCTCGAGACAAGCTCTATCGAAAGTATATCGGTCTTTTTTCGGTCAAGTCAATATTAAGGTCACCAGAGGTCATCAAATGTCAAATTTTCCTGTTTTAGGACTTCGCTTCGAACACCCCCAAATATTTAGGAAACTATGATAGCTAGGAACAAACGAAAAAAAACATTCGAAAGCTCTTGAAAAATGCAATCCCAATTGGTTTCTCAGATTTAAGCTCAGGTCAATAGTTTAGGCACCAGACCTATTGTCAAACCTATTGCTTTATCTTTATTAGGTAAAAAATTCTTTGCGAAAAACTGTTTTGCTAAAAAAATATCCTTTTTGACATCAAATGTCAAAAAGGATATTTTTTTAGCAAAACAGTTTTTCGCAAATAATTTTTTACCTAATAAAGATAAAGCAATAGGTTTGACGCCATCGTGTTTGTCGCGTCAAGACACTTCAAATCATTTTCATGGTGACCAGGTTAGGTCACATGATAAATTTGACCTCAGGTAAAGGTCAAGTGGTGACCCAAGTAGGTCATGTTGCATATTGAGAGACGTGTCTCGACGATAAAAGCACATTGGTACCGTTTTCACTTCTTTATCTTCATTATGTCGATAGTTATTGACAAAACAGTGGTGGCAGTCACGAAATTGACCTGACTTTGGGTCACCGATATCAGAAATCCGAGATTAAAAATTGTAGGAATCTATGACCTTATGAAATCCTGCAAGTTCGAAACCGATCAGCCTAAAACTGTGGCTGCGGTACTACCGCAAACGTTTTGGAGGTGGGGTCATCACGTGACCTGGTCTGGTGACCTGACCTGAGATGACCCGAGGTCATGAGTTTTACATAATGTGGGTAGTTAATTTCCGAACAGTTATGCAAAAAACGTCGGCGCGCAGCGCCTCCGTTTTTGCGCTATCCTCAAAAGACCTTAGTGGTGGGCGGATTTCGCCCTCCCCACCCCCTCCAGGGCGCGTGTTAACCAGCGATTTACTGGGGGGGGGGGGGCTATTTCCCCCTGCCGTTTTTTTCAATAACTTCTTAACCAACACCAGTGTCGTCACCAATATTTCCGTACCTTCTCTCACATCAATTCTACACATGTTGGCCGAAGGAAAAGATGAGGTTATGATGGGTCAACCGGGAATGACGTCAGAGTGACGTCATGTTCTTCGGTTTTTGTTGAAAAATAATGGTTTTCGGAAAACACTGGCAAAGGTACAATGTTTGAGATAAATTAAATTGTCTTAAATCAAATTACTGAAAATAGACCGGGCTACCGAACTGCCATCTCATATTTTTGAGGGGTTTTTTATTCCAAATTTTGAGAAATCCAAATACTTTTTTACAATATTTCCAACAAAAAAATCAGAGTTATCCAAAACCCGGAATATCTGTGATCAAGACGTGTTCGATGGATATGTATACCAAATTTAAAGTCGATATCTTCCAAAATGACTGACTTATGACCTTTAAATGACAAAAATCGACCACCTCTCAGAGCATGCATGCAAAATGCATTTCCGTTTTTGCTTTTTACGTTTATTTATATGGAACAAACAATGTTTTAAGGTCTTTTTACGCGTTCTAGACGAAAAAAAACCCATAAACATGTGTTACAACGCCTAATGACCGTAATATGCAGTTTGACGTCGTGACCTCTGATGACCTTTGCCTGACCCAGGGTCATAAACAGATTAGGATGGTACTTAGAAGTGTCAGACACACGAATAATACTGATTTATTGACTGCTTATGCGTTTAATATCGAAATTTTGCGCGACAATTCCATCCATCGAGACCTTTTGACACCGTCAAACATTTTGTACTTTACCTGACCTGTGACGTCATCGGTGACCCCGAGGTCAGCAATATTAGGTTTCCGTCGCTAAATTTCCCAGGGCTATCGAATGCCGTTTTAATTTTTACAATTGGTCCAGTAGTTCCAGAGATCCGAGGCGGGGGAGGGGCAAAAAATAGCCCCCTCCCCCCCCCCCACAGTAAGTCACGTTATGGAATATACCCCGGTAACTCGCGGGTTAATAATTCCGCGCACCTTGCAGTCAAAACCGCGAAATGTGGCATGTTAGTGGGGATGTAGGGTCGCACTATGGTAGGCAAATTTTGCGCCAATCCATGATCACAATAGACTGTAATTCTAATTATTCTTAATATGCCGTGAATATCAGCACTTATATGCCCCACCCGGCTGCCACTGGACTGGATTTTTACTTTCGGGAGACACTGGTTCGGTTGTCAATGGAGTTCAGGGTCAGGAGTTTGATAGATATTTAGGAGGTTGGTAGTGCGATACAAGGCAACGTCATTGGCGTGTTTTTTCTATGTTCTTCATAAGCTCAGCGCATCTCACTGTTCTGCATGCTGGCCGATCCGGGCTGCCCGTAACTGTATCAGGTGGACGGATCGCCCCGGAACCGGTGACTGCGCCGCTGGCTCGTTGTGTGGGGTAGTCGTTGTATGAACGGATGGCCGAAACGGATGCGGATGAAGTAGCTCATGTACTTGGAGTATGGATGAAGTAGTTATCCGAAAACTACCTCGGTTTGCAAACTTTGAACGCACTTGGAGAACTTAAACGAAATGGCTTGCATATTTTGTTTTATAAATTTAGTCCGAAGCTTTTTAATGGATATATTTCCTACGTCAGGACCCTGGCCGGCATAAACAGTTTGATTACCGAGCGGAGCGAGGTCTTCCGTCAACTAGGGGGAGGGGAATATACGTATGAGCGGTCCGACCGTAGCCATGGTTTTCAGAAGCTTATTTCCTTTGCAGCTATTCGGTCGAAGTGACTGCAAACTTGCACACAAAAACGTTCATGTCGTAAAACTATCTGCCGGTGTTTCCTTTCAGCAAGCACAAAGTGTGCCTAAACAACAAATAGGGCACATTAACGCCATGATATGCCCGTTTTTCTGCTACCGAAATTTAATTTAAATTCCTGTCAACTTCCCTCAAGAAAAGTAAACAAAATATCGTCCTGATCCTTTCCATTCTTCCATTGTAATAATACTTTTTCCAAATGCTTTTATGATATTGAAACCTGCAATATTTCCGAACAAAGTATGGATTTATGTCTCCAAAACAGGGGGGGGGCAATCTCCCTAGTTCGACGACTGGGGAGACGGTGTCCCCCCCCCCTAGGGGGACGCCCTTGCGACAGACAAAACTGGATCGATCCATATAGGATCCAACCAAACGACCAGAAATTTATTTTTCCTACACTATGAAGCAGCAGTCCGCAGAGGACGCTTTGCAGGATCTAACAAACCAAGCGATACAAGACGCTGGATCCAAAGGATCCAACAAAACGACCAAAGCAGATTCATCATTGAATCTGAAGAACCGCACGATAATAAGAACGTGGGATCCATAGGATCCTTCTAGGCAGCCAGGAGATGATTCTTACAAGCATAGGTGTCGATTTATATACCTTTGGGGTGCCCCCCCCTCCCTTCCCTCCAATGTTCATTCTCGGCCCCCTAATGTTTTTGGCCGCTGGCGGATCCAAGAGGGAACAAAGCGACCAAACCTCCCACACCGCCTAAAATCGGCAAGCAAATTGACACGTTTCCTATTTCAAAAGAAAATATAAGCAGTTAAAAAATCTACTTGGAAACGTTTGTTTTAAATCACGTCTTCATGTATACACTGATTTTTTTGTTTACTACACCGTTAACCCCGAATCCCACCTATAGCCTTATTACCACCCCTGTACCACCGCAACGACACTTCTACCACCCCACTACCACCGCATTGATGGGTGACTGGAGTAGTACAGGTGTGGTAGAGATTACTACCCTTCGACTACAGTGGGTGGTCGGGGTCGTTAGGCCATAGTAGCGGGGTGGTAGGTGGGTCGTCTAGGGGTAGCCAAAAGATCAAAGAGAGATCAAAAGATCAAAATAAAAGAGAGTTGGGTTCAAAATGCGCGCGCGCGCGGTTCCTCCGCGGACATCGAAATTAAACAAACAATATTTGTATTACGAGGATTCGGGGTGGGCCTCTAAATGACGATTAAAAACAGTTGTCTTAAATTATAATTTTGAAGTTTGCGGGCAAGTAGTTTCTGCGATACAAAAAGGGTGCGCACGTGTGCACGTGCAGAAGCACCCCACCCCTAACTTGTGGACAAGTGGCGACTGAGAGGTCCCTAACCACGCACAAAAATTGAACACAATCGGCTCGGCCGTTCCTGATATATATAATTGGGGTTTGCACGTGCGCACGTGCAGAGGCACCCCACCCCTGACTTGTGGGAAAGCGGCGGCTGAGGGGTCCCTAACCACATACTAAATGTGAACACAATCGGCTCAGCCGTTGCGGAGTTATTGCGAGTAAACACCTTCCAACACCCCTCACGCGGCACGCACCACGCACAGTGGTAGTCACCCACGTGAGTCGGCACAGGTCTCAAACAGGGTAGGTTGGATGGGGCTGCTCAGCGAAGAAGCCCGCTTGTCAATCGGACGTGCGGTTGCAGAGGTATTATCTTCTCAAAAGCGTCGCCACTGGCCGGGTCGGGCCGGGTCGGGTCGGGTCGAGTCGGGCCGCTCATATTCAGATTTTTCCCATATATACCACGGAAAGACGAGCGAGCGCTTTGCACTCGCTCGTAATAATTATAATTGCAGTCTATTGTGATCATGGATCGACGCAAAATTTGCCTACCATAGTGCGATCCTACGTATCCCTACTAACATGCCACATTTCGCGGTTTTGACTGCAAGGTGCGCGGATACATGATTTAGTTTTTGACTCTTGAGTTCACATTTTGCTGACCATCTTCTATTATTTGTAGCACGCACACAATTTTGGTAGAAAATTACCAAATTGGTACTATTAATGTGGTTTTGGACTTATGAAAATAACAGCCAATCGTATTGCTTCGTGTAATGTATAATGACAATCGTCTAAGCATTAAATAATTATTTGAGAAAACAAAATACAAGTTTTCTAGGAGGCATGAATTGTGAAACTCCATCACCACGAGCGTCGAAACAAGGACTGGGTAGTGGGTAATTCATCCGTTTTGTTCAAACTCAATCGCTATGCCTTTGCTCGTAGCATGGAAATAATCGCCTTTTAATTCCCTGCGGGGCCGGGGGCAGATTATGCCTCCCCGGTGCTTTTTCGCTCGCCGCTCTCAAACCGTTGGGCCCAGCGTCTTGTGACTTTTCCTATAATTGATATACTCGTGTTGTGTCAAAATTTGAACAAAATCGGACAAGCAGAGGCGGTGCCAGGCCTTTGTTTCGGGAGGCAATATCTCACGCTTGAATGGTTACAAATACGATTGTGTGGTGCATACTTCCTTCGTATTTTGCGGTACAATAAATGCGTCAGATACATTTTCACAGCAATATGCATCAAAGTACTGGGATTGCACATATTTTTGGCAAAGGCGCACTCAGGTACAACAAATGGGAGGCGGTACTGGAGCAGTTAGTTTGTTTTGCATGTAACATCGGTATACATGAGAATCAATCCCACAGTTCATTTTCACACTAAAAAGATGTCAGCAGAGGCGGTTCCAGGCTCGGGTTTTTGCGGGTCAATTGTGTTAGGTGTAGCCAATTCCTCCCCCATATGCTGTCCTGAGTGCGCTATTGCTTGACAAGTGCATTCGCCCTATCTCAGATGAACATATGTGCGTGAAAAGATTATGCGACGTAGAAAAAAACCATCGCAACATGCGTTTGCTCCACCTTCAAATTGGCAAGTTGATAAAAAGGTGTCATGCCGATGGTGCCCCAACGTTGTTTACCTGGATCCGCCTATGCGCAATATATTACATTAAAAAAAATATAGCAAATAATGTCCTCACCCCTATCGCTCATATCGCCCAAACAAGCAAGAACAGCACATGTTTGTTATCAGAAGATCCCCCTTCATATCTCCTGAATACGCCTATGATATAGAATTTTAGAACTTGTCTTTTAATATACGTATTAAAGACAAGTACATTGCAAGAAATATATATATATATATATATATATATATAT
>JAXIVJ010005244.1:7500-75659 GCA_036785665.1 Chirona hameri | reverse complement strand
ATATATATATATATATATATATATATATATATATATATATATATATATATATTATATATATATATATATATATATATATATATATATATATATATATATATATATATATATATATATATATATATATATATATATATATATATATATATATATATATATATATATATATATATATATATATATATATATATATATATATATATATATATATATATATATATATATATATATATATATATATATATATATATATATATATATATATATATATATATATATATATATATATATATATATATATATATATATATATATATATATATATATATATATATATATATATATATATATATATATATATATATATATATATATATATAATATATATATATATATATATATATATATATATATATATATATATATATATATATATATATATATATATATATATATATATATATATATATATATATATATATATATATATATATATATATATATATATATATATATATATATATATATATATATATATATATATATATATATATATATATATATATATATATATATATATATATATATATATATATATATATATATATATATATATATATATATATATATATATATATATATATATATATATATATATATATATATATATATATATATATATATATATATATATATATATATATGGCGAACGGTATGAGTATGGCGGTATGGGTATGGTATGGCGGCGAACGGTATGAGCCTTCTGTACCTATATTTGGCGTGACATATCTGGCGCTTCCCTTTCTTTTGAAGGCTTTGTTGAAGGCATTGTTCTTTTGAAGGCAAACAAATAGATCGCCGACACTAAATAGGTCGCCGTTGGGTGCATAAATTAACTTCAGATTTAATTGCCAATTTTTCGATTGTTTGTTGATTATTTTGGAAAAAGTGTGGTTTTGTATTGATAAGCTACAACATTGTAATATATAAACAGCCAGAGACAAAACTATACAAAACTCCTAATGTTGAAAATAAATGAACCATTATGACAATTGTTTTAACAAATTGTGGGTCCCAACTCGCAACCACTAACTAGGCCGTCGTTTGATGCATAAGTTAACTGCTAATTTGGTTACCTTTGTATTCAATGTTTGTTGATTGTTAAGGATAGTATAGGGCGCATAATCAAAATAAACAGAGTGCAAGGAATCCAAACCAATGACACCTACTAAATTGTTTGCATTTGTCTGATTCACAGTAATGATATACCTCTAAGTGTTATATCGATAATTTTATAATTCGAAAGTTTATTCCGCCCAAAAAGTCAGCCTTGTTCCCAAGCCTGTTGCCTGTTGCACATCATGACTTGTTTCGGCTACATGACTTGTTATTTTCCATACCATTTCATAAAAAAGCAATGCCGGACTTCGGTGGGGACCGAAATTAATTACTAAGTACTTGAGAGTACCGGTCCCCGTAGAAGTGTGGAACGCTGATCAACTTTAACTTGAAATATCTCGGTAGGAATTCTTATATGAAAAATGCGATAAATTTACAATATGTTTTGGCTTCGTCTGTCGATTTCAATAATTAACTACATTATTTTGTGTGGGGAAAGGTCAAAAATTCCCCTAAACCCTCGCCCTACGGGAACTTTTGTTCACCTTCGCCCTACGGGGGGGGGGGGCTGACAGGCCCCCTGTTAACTTCCAAACCAAGCAACTTAGAGCAATGCGGTAAGAACCAGCATGTTGCCTATTATGAGGGGAATCTAACAGTTTGCAATTGGTAAGTTTGCGAACAACGCGTGACCTTCCAGGTCAAGTGAATGACCTCGGATCGACCACGTCGAGGACAGCGATTTGGTCTGTCAGAAAACCTCAAAATTAGAAATTGATGAATGTAAATAAAAAGACGTGTTCCTAGACCATTTTTGTCTCAGAAATACAGAAAAGGTAATTATTTGCTCGTATCTTGTCAAAAAAAGAAGTTATTTCGAAAGATGATATGAGTTTCTTACAATTAGGGAGCCATCACTCAGTCAAAAATAGAGATATTTATTTGAAATTTGGTTCGGGTATTGTCCATACTCAGTTCTTGCACACATATTCCGTTTTTTTAACATCTTTGAAAATTTTGATTTTGTGGTGATTTAAAAAAAGCATTTTGTTTTTTTTTCATTTTAGGGGTAAAAAAATGGAAATACAAAATGTTCATTGTAAAGAGAATTCCATCTTGTATCTATGTTCAATTGCGTTTGCAATTTGCTTTAAAAATCTGTTTTCTACGATTTTTCAAATATTTATCGTTTTCCACCAACATGACGTCATCAAAACATCATTATCTCCCAAACTGTTCAACTAATTTAAATCATTTTTTACAGCATACGTATAATTGTTGTAATCTCAGTTACCGAACATTTAATCAACATGCGCCGTATGTCTAAAAAGTTATTCAAGAAAAACCTCAGGGGGAGGGCTGTCAGCCCCCCCCCCCTAGGGCGAGGGTTAAAGGGAACTTTGTAGCCTAATTTAGCTATTTTTTTAAAGAATAATGGAAAATGTAACTATTAAAAAAATGAAACATATACAATTACAAAACAACGGGTTGGCAAGACAAGCACTTCGGCGACAGAACATCACCTTTAAGACAGCAAATGCTGCATAAGTTGTCAATTCATGCCAGAAAAATACAACTTTATCAATGCCTTGCTTAGCGATTACCAGCAGTTAGAGGGAGATAATGACCTTTTGATTTTGTTAGCAACAACTGATTTGGTTATCGTTATGGCATTAAAATCTTGTGATCTAAATTTAAGAATTAAATACAATTATTCCCTAATTCAAAGTTGGAAGTTTGGGAAAATTAATGATCTGTATTTTCCCTCCACTATTTGAAAGCGCATCATCTGGCGCTTTTGCATCAATCTGTTCAACGTTGTTGAATGGGCACTTGTAAACAAATCGCCGACACTAAATAGGTCGCCGTAGTTTAGCTTGGCACCGGCCGGCCGGTGCCAAGCTAAACTGCCGATTTCAATGCACCTTTTTTAAATGATTGTTGATTGTTCATACACAAATTGGCACATATTTGCAAAAGATAGAGTGCAAGAAACATATTAGACATAAAAGACATAAAAGAAAAGTGCAACAAAGAGCCTCTTGGGCCCATCCGAGGTTGCACCCCCCCCCCCCATCCCCCCCTCCACCAGTCTCGCCCCTTCAAATCACCTTACTCTACCTGCATAAAAGAAGGCTAATCCCACGAGTATTTATGAACTAATCCCTTCTCTGTAAAGTATTTATCTAATCTAATTTTGAAGGAAGCAAGTGTCACTGCATCAGCGACATCCCCTGGTAGCATATTCCAATGTCCTACAACCCTTCTACTGAAAAATGACTGTCGTAGCCTAGTCCTACTTTGTTTCATAATGAGTTTATGCTGATGACCTCTACCTCGATTTTCCCTATTGAACTCAAACATACCCTTTAAATATCCAGAATGCTGACTATTTACAAATTTGAAGACTTCAATTAGATCTCCTCTTAGCCTTCTATATCTAAGTGAAAACATACCCAATTTCCTTAATCTATCTTCATAAGGTAAACTACCAAGACAATTAATCATTTTTGTTGCCCTTTTTTGAACTCTTTCTAACAACCAGCAATCTTTCTCATATGTTGGAGACCAGGCTTGTACACAATACTCCAAATGTGGTCTAACGTATGCACAATACAGTTTTGTTATTACCTTTTCACTCTTGTAGGAAACATTTCTGTTAATGGCCCCTAGCATTCTAAGTGCCTTTTTCCTAGCTTCTACAACCTGGTCTGACGCTGATAGTCTATTGTTTACCACGACACCTAAATCTCTTTCCTTTTCAATCTGCTCCATTTTCTGCCCACCCATTTCATACCTATGTTTACTGCTAACCCGTCCAGCGTGCATAATCTTACATTTACTCAAATTGAATTTCATCTGCCATGCTTCAGACCACTCAACTAGCTTGTCCAGATCTGATTGAAAAACATCCTGATCATGTTTTCCTCTAATAATCCTGACAACTTTTAGATCGTCTGCAAATTTCAAGACTTTGCTGTCTATACTGTTCTCAATTGCATTCACAAATATTATAAAAAGCAATGGGCCCAGGACTGAGCCCTGTGGAACCCCACTGAGAACCTCCTTCCATTGTGATTGGCACCCATTCAATATAACCCTTTGCTGGCGTCCTGAAAGCCACGTTTCTATCCAATCCAGAATCTTGCCCCTGATCCCATGAATTTTAAGTTGCAACCCCAGTCTTGTATGGGGGACTTTGTCAAATGCTTTACTGAAATCAAGAAAAGCTACATCTAGCTGTTTACCCTGATCAACGCTATCTGTTGCAACATCCAAAAACTCCAGAAGATTAGTTAAACAAGAACGGCCCTTCCTAAAGCCATGCTGTGTATCTTTGATGAGTTCATTTTGCTCCAAGAATTCAACAATCTTATCTTTGATGATTGATTCAAGCACCTTGCAGACTAATGAAGTCAGACTAACTGGTCTATAGTTTTCCTCTTTACTTCTATCTCCCTTTTTATGAATAGGAACAACATTTGCTCTTTTCCAATCAAGTGGAATTTTACTATCTGCAAGTGATTTAGAAAATATTATGGCTAATGGAACCGACAACTCCCTTTCAGATTCTCTTAAAAGTCTAGCATGGATTTCATCAGGTCCTTCTGCCTTGTTAGGCCTTACTTTCTTTAGATATTCTAGAACAAGTTCACTACTTATGCCACCTAGCTCTTCTATAGTCTCCTCTGTCTCTAGCTCAGGCTGAAGTGCTGCAATACTACTCTGGTCCTCGATAGTAAAGACAGATTGAAACTGATCATTAAGCACTTCAACCATTTCACTGTCCTTGCTAACTAACACATCATCTACCTTAAATGGACCTATATTTTTGGAAACTGTACTTAACTTATAAAAACTGAAGAACTTCTTACTATCTGCATTACAATGTCTAGCTAAATCAAGTTCCTTTGCCCTTTTAGCTGCTCTGACCTTTTTCTTAACTGAATTTCTTGCATTCTGGTAGGCCTTCTGATTTATATCTAGTGAAGATCCCTTCAAAATGCCAAATGCACTTCTTTTAGCTTGTATAGCACTCCTTACTTCTGGGGTAAGCCAAACTGGATTGCCCTTGGTTCTGTTACGTTTATATTGCATACCTTCATGATAAATAACAATGCGTAGGTAGTCTAATTTACTGAATTCGTTATCGAGTACTTGCTGAGTACCGACCGATACAAGCGTGGATCGCTTCAGTAGGAAAACTGCCACTAGGAAACTGCCAATATCTTTCGGTAGGAATGTTTGTATGCAAAATATGATGAATTTACATAATATTTTGGCCTCGTCTTTTGATTTCAGGTGCTAACTCCATTTTTCTGAAAAAAGTTAATGATTTCCCTTTAACCCTATTTGTAACAGGGGGCGGATTCCGCCCCCTCATGTTTTTCACATATCTCCAGAACGGCTGGGAGCAGGCCCATGAAATTTTGGGACTTTTCATAGAATTGAACTCCGCATTTGGAGTCAAAATTTTGAGTTCTTAACTTGAATAGAGGCGGTTCCAGGGCACAGTTTTGGGTGGGTTCGGAGGCGACATTTGGCGAAAATACGGAAATGCGATCTTCACGGTTTCTTCCTAACTGCATCAAGTATGAAGGAGTTACATCGGCTTACCGTGATTGCAAAAAGTGCAAATTAGATGATGTTAATGAAATATCGTACAAAATTGCATGGCAGAGGCGGTTTCAGTGGCTTGAAAAGGGGGGGGGGGGTCCAGGAAGTATTCAATGCTTGGCGGGAAGCCAATAGAGCAATGTAAGGGGCATTTATAGCTATCAAGATGTAAAAGATAGCTTCTGCTTCCATTATTTGCATAATTTATTACATATAGAGTTTCAGGGGTGTGTTCAGGAACATGAAAAGGGGGTGACTGGCATGGTGATGACGATATGCCAGCGATAACGGCGCAATATACGTTTAGCTTATAATAATATATGCACATATGAGACCAGAAAAGGGAATGAAGTATTTTTTTGCAGAGGCGCGCTCAGGAATGGAAGAAAGGGGGTCATATTATTGCAAGGAAACTAAGAGGCATGGGCGTACAATGACATAACATACTGCAGTTTTCGGATGAAACACGCACCACAGGCTACTCTACGAACGATTATAAGATAATAGGCGAGTCCAGGTAGGGTAAAAAGGGGGGTAAGCAATGTTAATTGAAGTTGTAAGTGAAATAGTCACTGTTGACTAGTTAGTATCATAATAGCGGATAATATACTTATCAAAAGGTCTTGCGCCACCCTAGTTTGGATCCTGGATACGCCTATGATGAAGTACAACATGCAAAAAGGAACTATCTATGATCAGTAACATATTTATAGTGCTGGGTAGCAACTTGTCTGCGGTTAATATTTTTCCCAATCTTACCCCCCTTTTTCACTAACCTGGTACCGCCTATGGCAACTTTTTATTATTTATAACTGTTTTTTTCTAATGTCTCAATCACCTACCATTTCATTTATCAAAAAAACAACATCAAAAAATGTTTTATTACGCATTTACTTCACCCCCATATTGAGTGACCTGCACACGCCTATGATTTTTGAATTTTCCAACGTCACCGTCATATGTCAATTTCCGATTCAATCTCTATCGATTCCTTTTAGTTGTGTTAAAATCGGTCAATAAACATGAAAGCTATGTTGAATCAAAAATACCACTAAAATTTGTCGTTTTTGCCCCCCTGTTGCCCCCCTATCCAAAATTTAGATTTTTTTATTATTTATAAATGTGGATCGTGTTGAGAGGAACCAAACACCGTTTCATTTTTGAAAATCGGACGGGTAGATCTCGAGATATCCGGGGGGGGGCGGAATCCGCCCCCCCCCCCTGCTACAAATAGGGGTAGCCAGGAGCCTGTTACAAATAGGGTTAACCCGCGCTTTGCCGGTGCTCGACGCCACCTTCGCCGTGCCGGGAGGGGTGGGGGGGGGGGCGTTTCGACACCCCCCTTTCTAACTCGGCTCCTATGGAACGTAGACAAAACCAAAAACATCGTTCGAAAGCTCGTCAGAATGCATTTTGAAACTACTTCAGGCAATTTTTTTTTCAGGTCAATACTGAGGTCACCAGAGGACATCAAAGGTCAGATTTTCAAGTTTTAGGACTTCGCTCCAGACATTCCCAGATCAAACAGGAACTATGATAGCTAGGAACAAATGAGACAAAAGAAATAGAAAGCTCTTGAAAAATGCAATCTGCAGTGTCCTCAGATTTTAGCTCAGGTGAATCGTTTAGGCTCCACAGCTTATCAAATGTCAAAAAGTATATTTTTAGCAAAACAGTTTTCATAAATATATTTTTACCTAATAAAGATAGGGCAATTATTTTGACGCCATAGTGTTTTTCTCGTCACGGCGCTTCTTATCATATGCATGATGACTTGGTTAGCGCAACTTAAAATATGGCCCCAGGTTAAAGTCAATTGGTGACCCAATTAGGTCATGTTGCACATTGGGAGACGTGACTATACGAGACAAACCCATTGATACCAGTTTGACTTCTCTACCTTGATTTTGCCGATAATTATTGGCAAAAAAGTGTTGGTGACCTCGGGTGACCTCATCTGACCCTGTAGGGGTCACTGAACAAAAATTGAACCTGTAACTTCAAGAATGGCCTATGATAACATGATCTAGAAGGAATTGAGCTGATATAATTCGTACCCTCAGAATAGGAAGCATTTTATTATTTCCCCATTGACTTATAATGGGGAGGTCACAAATTTTACCCGACCTTAGGTCACCGATAGACAAAATCCGAGATGAACGTATTGTAAGTACTATTGCTCTTATGAAATCTTGTAAGTACGAAATCGATCGGCCAAGAACTGTGGTTGTGGTGCGACCGGAAACATTTTTGGAGGTGGGGTCACGTGACCTTGTCTGGTGACCTGACCTGAGATGATTAGAGGTATTTTTTTTACATAATGTGCGCAATTGATGTCCGAACAGCTGTGCCAAAAACGGCGGCGGCGCACCGCCGTTTTTTTGCTATCCTCGAAAACCTTAGGAGGGGGGGGGGCGTCTAAACGCCCCCCCCCCCCCACCCCGGCACGGCGCGGGTTAAAAGGACTTTGTCATCACAAAGTCAAATAATTTGTATCGACCTGCCTAAAAATATACCTATAGAAAAATCAGTAAAACCTCTGAAAGGGCAAAAACAAGCAACCATGAGTCTCATTCATAGACAGTAGTGTAGGTAGATCCAGCGATTTGATTTTAAAGGATATAGTGCTTCCTCTGAGTAAAATAGATTATTTGAAAATTGTGTGCTGACTACTTCCTTAGATTTAAGAAAGCTTCATGCTACTTGTGTACAACACTTAGCAAAATGCACCAATTATAATATCTTATTTAGCTTCGCTGCTCGCATGACAAAATGTCTCCAAAACAAGTACGCTGGAAATCATAGAAGAAACCTAGATTTTGTAGCTGGCAGAGTTGTGACGTCCCCAATTACACTCAGGTCAGCCAGACTTATTTTCCTCCAGACAGGTCCGAAAGGGGAACAAAATCTTTTCAATATGAATTATTTAGGTATGTATTATGGATCTAGTGATACGGGGAAACGGGCCCCGCCGTTACTTGCGCGTCACGAAAAATACCAGAGATGCAGTCATAGGCGTACCCAAAGGAGGGGGGGGGCAAACGGGGTAATTGCCCCTCCCTCTGAATGTCCGTACGTGCCCACTCGGCCGTATGTGTCCCTTTGGAAATAGTGCCCTATTTCCAAAGATGCTCCAAAAATGATTTATGTCAATGGTTTGGATTCTTTGCACAATGCACACTGATGAAGATGGGTTGCCATTGTGCAGACGGGTTGCCACTTGTGGTTTCGTCTGCACACCTGACTTTTTCCGATAAGCTCATAACATAATTTTACAGATAGAAAGATTGCTATTAATTTTCTGCCAGAAAATTTCGCAAACGAGGAATAAATTCGTGTAAACTAACAGCAGACGTGAGAGTATGTATGACAGGCTATATTGGCACATACCTGTTGCCAGCACGCCTGCAGCGAGAACCAGCAGAAGAGCGAAAGACGGCACCATCGCTGGGGTTGTCGGCCTGTGTCTGCGGCGACTGCTCTTTGGCCACTGGCAGTCATATACTGCGTTCGCAGCAACACATCAAATAGCACCACCACACCGCAGCTCAAGCCCGGGGAAAGGCGACGGGAGCCAAAACCAAAAGATTAGGGAATTACGGCCACAAGAAGCATTTACTTGGAGAATGTGGATTACAAACCTTTCACTGTGGTTTTACTGTGCATGATATTTTCCTTAGAAAAGGATGGGTTTTCCTATGTTCAAAGTACTTTGCCGACCGATGGGGTGCAAGCCGGCAGAGTGAAAGTCTCCTTGCTGGGGTTGCCATTGCGGGACGTCAGGCTGTCGGGACGAATGACGATTCGCGTCATAGCCGTCCGGTACGATGGTCATATCATAGCCGTCAGGTCTAGTCGCGTCAAAGCCGTCTGGTACAATGGTGATATCATAGCCGTCTGGTACGATGGTGATATCATAGCCGTCTGGTCTAGTCGCGTCATAGCCGTCTGGTACGATGGTCATATCATAGTCGTCTGGTCTAGTCGCGTCATAGCCGTCTGGTACGATGGTCATACCATAGCTGTCTGGTCTAGTCGCGTCATAGCCGTCTGGAACGATGGTCATATCATAGCCGTCTGGTCTAGTCGCGTCATAGCCGTCTGGTACGATGGTGATATCATAGCCGTCAGGTCTAGTCGCGTCATAGCCGTCTGGTACGATGGTCATGTCATAGCCGCCTGGTCTAGTCGCGTCATAGCCGCCTGGTACGATGGTCATATCATAGCCGTCTGGTCTAGTCGCGTGATAGCCGTCTGGTACGATGGCCATATCATAGCCGTCTGGTCTAGTCGCGTCATAGCCGTCTGGTACGTCTGGTCATATCATAGCCGTCTGGTCTAGTCGCGTCATAGCCGTCTGGTACGATGGCCATATCATATCTGTCTGGTCTAGTCGCCTCATATCCGTCTGGTACGATGGCCATATCATAGCCGTCTGGTCTAGTCGCGTCATAGCCGTCTGGCACGATGGTCATATCATAGCCGTCTGGTCTAGTCGCGTCATAGCCGTCTGGTACGATGGTCATATCATAGCTGTCTGGTACGATGGTCATATCATAGCCGTCTGGTCTAGTCGCGTCATAGCCGTCTGGTACGATGGTCATATCATAGCCGTCTGGTCTAGTCGCGTCAGAGCCGTCTGGTCCGATGGTCATATCATAGCCGTCTGGTCTACTCGCGTCAGAGCCGTCTGGTACGATGGTCATATCATAGCCGTCTGGTCTAGTCGCGTCAGAGCCGTCTGGTACGATGGTCATATCATAGCCGTCTGGTCTAGTCGCGTCATAGATGTCTGGTATGATGGTCATATCATAGCCGTCTGGTCTAGTCGCGTCAGAGCCGTCTGGTACGATGGTCATATCATAGCCGTCTGGTCTAGTCGCGTCATAGCCGTCTGGTATGATGGTCATATCATAGCCGTCTGGTGCGATGGTCATATCATAGCCGGCTGGTCTAGTCGCGTCATAGCCATCTGGTACGATGGTCATATCATAGCCGTCTGGTCTAGTCGCGTCATAGCCGTCTGGTACGTCTCGTCATATCATAGCCGTCTGGTCTAGTCGCGTCATAGCCGTGTGGTACGATGGTCATATCATAGCCGTCTCGTACGATGGTCATATTATAGCCGTCTGGTCTAGTCGCGTCATAGCCGTCTGGTACAATGGTCATATCATAGCCGTTTGGTCTAGTCGCGTCATAGCCGTCTGGTACAATGGTCATATCATAGCCGTCTGTTCTAGTCGCGTCAGAGCCGTCTGGTACGATGGTCATATCATAGCCGTCTGGTCTAGTCGCGTCAGAGCCGTCTGGTACGATGGTCATATCATAGCCGTCTGGTCTAGTCGCGTCAGAGCCGTCTGGTACGATGGTCATATCATAGCCGTCTGGTCTAGTCGCGTCAGAGCCGTCTGGTATGATGGTCATATCATAGACGTCTGGTCTAGTCGCGTCAGAGCCGTCTGGTACGATGGTCATACCATAGCCGTCTGGTCTAGTCGCGTCATAGCTGTCTGGTACGATGGTCATATTATAGCCGTCTGGTCTAGTCGCGTCAGAGTCGTCTGGTACGATGGTCATATCATAGCCGTCTGGTCTAGTCGCGTCATAGCCGTCTGGTATGATGGTCATATCATAGCCGTCTGGTGCGATGGTCATATCATAGCCGGCTGGTCTAGTCGCGTCATAGCCGTCTGGTACGATGGTCATATCATAGCCGTCTGGTCTAGTCGCGTCATAGCCGTCTGGTACGTCTGGTCATATCATAGCCGTCTGGCCTAGTCGCGGCATAGCCGTGTGGTACGATGGTCATATCATAGCCGTCTGGTACGATGGTCATATCATAGCCGTCTGGTCTAGTCGCGTCATAGCCGTCTGGTACAATGGTCATATCATAGCCGTCTGGTCTAGTCGCGTCATAGCCGTCTGGTACAATGGTCATATCATAGCCGTCTGGTACGATGGTCATATCATAGCCGGCTGGTCTAGTCGCGTCATAGCCGTCTGGTACGATGGTCATATCATAGCCGTCTGGTCTAGTCGCGTCATAGCCGTCTGGTACGTCTGGTCATATCATAGCCGTCTGGTCTAGTCGCGTCATAGCCGTCTGGTACGATGGTCATATCATAGCCGTCTGGTACGATGGTCATATCATAGCCGTCTGGTCTAGTCGCGTCATAGCCTCTGGTACAATGGTCATATCATAGCCGTCTGGTCTAGGCGCGTCATAGCCGTCTGGTACGATGGTCATATCATAGCCGTCTGGTACGATGGTCATATCATAGCCGTCTGGTCTAGTCGCGTCATAGCCGTCTGGTACGATGGTCATATCATAGCCGTCTGGTCTAGTCGCGTGATAGCCGTCTGGTACGATGGCCATATCATAGCCGTCTGGTCTAGTCGCGTCATAGCCGTCTGGTACGTCTGGTCATATCATATCCGTCTGGTCTAGTCGCGTAATAGCCGTCTGGTACGATGGTCATATCATAGCTGTCTGGTACGATGGTCATATCATAGCCGTCTGGTCTAGTCGCGTCAGAGCCGTCTGGTACGATGGTCATATCATAGCCGTCTGGTCTAGTCGCGTCAGAACCGTCTGGTACGATGGTCATATCATAGCGGTCTGGTCTAGTCGCGTCAGAGCCGTCTGGCACGATGGTCATATCATAGCCGTCTGGTCTAGTCGCGTCATAGCCGTCTGGTATGATGGTCATATCAAAGCCGTCTGGTGCGATGGTCATATCATAGCCGGCTGGTCTAGTCGCGTCATAGCCGTCTGGTACGATGGTCATATCATAGCCGTCTGGTACGATGGTCATATCATAGCCGTCTGGTCTAGTCGCGTCATAGCCGTCTGGTACGATGGTCATATCATAGCCGTCTGGTCTAGTCGCGTCATAGCCGTCTGGTACGTCTGGTCATATCATAGCCGTCTGGTCTAGTCGCGTCATAGCTGTCTGGTACGATGGTCATATCATAGCCGTCTGGTCTAGTCGCGTCATAGCCGTCTGGTACGATGGTCATATCATAGCCGTCTGGTCTAGTCGCGTCATAGCCGTCTGGTACGTCTGGTCATATCATAGCCGTCTGGTACGATGGTGATATCATAGCCGTCTGGTACGATGGTCATATCATAGCCGTCTGGTCTAGTCGCGTCATAGCCGTCTGGTACAATGGTCTTATCATAGCCGTCTGGTACGATGGTCATATCATAGCCGTCTGGTCTAGTCGCGTCATAGCCGTCTGGTACGATGGTCATATCATAGCCGTCTGGTACGATGGTCATATCATAGCCGTCAGGTACGATGGTCATATCATAGCCGTGTGGTCTAGTCGCGTCATAGCCGTCTGGTACGATGGTCGATGCGAGGCCGAGCTGAATCACGGGGTCACGTGCATGCTCCCACTCAAATCCGGGCACATTGACCTTTCGTCTTGCAATGTCACACTTGGTGACGTCACGCGACATTGGCAGTGTCGCTATGGTCGCGTGGTATTAAACGATTTGCCACCCACCTGTATATGGTGATGCTTGGCTTCAACTCTGGGCGCCCATTCTCAGCCTTGCATCCATTAATTTACCTGAGAGAGACACTAAGAATACAACATAACAAACCCGTTTGTGACAGCGCGATCAATTAAACCATAACATCATTTCAGACCCTTACTAAGGCTTCAATTGGTAACGTGGTCACTATGTTTGTACTTTGGTGAATGTTGTCGCATGAAATACACATCCGTCATTTTCATCGTATCTTATCATCGTATCTGCAGTCAAAACTGTCCCGGGCATTATGCTACTATATTTGGGTTAATGGATTTCTATGATGCTTTTATTTTTAATATTTGAATATTATTGACAGAATAGGAGTATGCAAATACAAACATATCAAAATATCATGTTACCACAGGCTACATGCACCTTTGCGTGGGTATTAATTTACAGATTTTCTTTCAAGTATTGGTGGTCCCTGAAAACGTGTTACCCTATTGAGCATTCGACCAAACTTCGCGTGCCGACCTGATTCTGGACATTTTACTGCATTCTGGTAACCAATGAGATGCAGTTAATTGGGACATGTGAGGAGTTGAGGAGAAGTAAGATATCAGAAGTGGAACAGCAGTAGCACTATATGAGGGTTATGATATTGTGTAGGTTAATGGACACTTAATATACCATGAATGTTCAGTTATTTTCCTAAATGTTATAAATACGTGTATTTCAATACACTACAACAATATGCCGTCTTGAATATTGACACCTAACCTAATTTCCTGCGTTTTCAAATCACCCTCTTAATTTTGCTAAGCCATTAAAGGGAATGTTTCACCTTTCTAAAAGTTGTCAAATATACGCTGGTTGTAGTCGAAAATATGAAGTGCTGCTGAAAATGATGGGGATATTTTTTATCTCGAAAAGTCACTTAACTTTATACAAATTAAAGTCTTAAATTTGGGATGATGACGTCATTATTGAGCTATAGACCGCCGCTGATTGGCTGAAAAAGTGGGATTGGCTGTCAAAGTTGCTGTCCGCCAATCAGCGGCGGCACTAGCCTAGACCCCATTTTGAAAATTATAAATTAAATTGCTTAAAAACGGCTACGTTTTTGGGAAAATGACCTTAGTATTTTCGACATTTAAATAACTGCCAAAGATAATGGCTATCTCAGTTCAAAACCAATACAAAGATGAAACATTCCCTTTAAGAAATAAAAAAGTAAATGGTGTTTGTTATACCATTTTGGTGAGCACTTAACCTTAAAATACGAATAAAAATCGTGCTGAGCGCTAGCAAATACAACTACGCGCAGCAGCAATCATAGTGGAAAAATGCAAGGCGTTTACGAGAGTATCATGGCACAGTATAGTAGTAATTTTCTTACATAACTGAATATTAAGGCAAGTAAGCTGGGCACAGTTGTTCGGAAGACAACGAAATATTGATCCTCCCACGTATATCAGCATGAATTCTTTGTCTCTTCTTCAAGACGTGTCACCTGATCTCACTCTACAATGACAGCAGCTAACAGGCCAACACTTATTTAGCATATCTTTATTTCATCCGTGTCCATAATAGGGCTTTCGACAATAAAATTCAACGAATAACTGCTACGGAGGAGACGCGGGTGTAGACTGTTGAAATGTGGGGCGACTGTGGTACCGGCCACCGCAGGGGGGGCGCTTTCCGCCCAGAGAGCCGCCGTCGGGAGGGCTGCAGCTGACATGATCAACAGTGGGAACAGAAGGGGCGCGACAGCGACTCGCGGGAGGAGGGCGACCGATGCGGGCATCCGACTTCCCGAAAGACTGAAGAGAACGGCGAGAGAGAGGAGAGGAGAGCGCGACCCGACGCCGGACGGAGACGGGCCGGAGAGCCGGGTTGGAAGGCGGAAACAGTTCGACAGGAAGCGAGCGACTTCCGGCCGGAAGTGACCACTTCCAGTCACCTATGACCGGAAGCAGCCCGTGTCCTGGCGCCGGGAGCACGGCTTTAGACTAGGCACACACAAGCGAGACGGCGGCGGCACCGAGGCACTAGTACTATAGGTACGTAACGTTACAAATGCCCGGCGAGTCTTTGGCACGACTGAGCGTGGTACGGTGTCCGGTGAGCCAGCCATATAAGGTAGTACGCCAGCGGTAAGTACACGGTGCCAGGTGAACCAGCCATATAAGGTAGTACGCCAGCGGTAAGTACACGCCCGGCTCTATTACAGCCAAGGTGCCGGAGATATCCGACCTCTCGGGGGTGATTCCCCGGCGAGTCATATACTGACAGTCCCGGAGCTATCGACTATAAATCGGTAACGGCGTGGTACAGGGCTGGTAGAATCCGCACCTACGAACAGTTTTGATATAAAATCACGTACTGAGTAACAAGCAGTAACCTGACTGTACACAGGAGTAAAATACTGCAGTGACAAATGCAAGCATACGCACAAAGAGAATATGAGAAAACTACCGTGGAGTACAGTCTAGATTTCGACACAGTGCCGTACTATAAATATTTATACACCATTTTTCATTTCTTACAAAACCCGGCCAAATTAACAACGCGCGGCCGCGGTGCCGCGAGCGAGGCTGCGTATGAAAGATAACCATCACTGGCGCGCGCCTCTCGGGTATGGCCATCAGCTGGCCGCCTCCTCGTCCACCTCGTGTATCTGTACCTGCGGCGGCGGCAGCTCACTGATTCGGCTCATCGAGCCACCAGTGCTGTCGCCGCCGCCGCCGCCGCCGCGCCGCCGCCCGCTGTCGCGCCGCTCCAGCACGTCGAAGCCGACGATGCCGAGCCCGGGCAGGCCGGCGCCGAGCACACCGATCCGGCTAAACGACTCGCCCAGGTGGTACGAGGAGCGGCGAGACGAGTCCGCCGAGTCGCAGCTGGCGCGCGAGCCGGGCCGCGAGGTGGTGCTCGACGCGACGCTGCCGGTGCGCGAGCGCCGCCCGGCGGCCATCAAAGAGGGCACGTGCAGGTAGGAGGCCACCCGCTGCAGGAACATGGGCGTGGTGGGCGAGCGGCCCGGACTCGTCTGCGTCTGAGAGTCGTCCAGCGTAAGCGCCAGCCGCTCCCGCTCCCGCTTTCGCCTGCCGATCGACAGCGCGGGTGTTACAGGCGTCACAGGAGCGTCACAGGCGTTGCAGGCGTCACATGCACGTCACAGGAGCGTCACAGGAGCGTCACACGTGTTACGATTGGTTTATGGACCAAGCACCATATCCATATGTTTGGGTACGCACAACTCCTTGCATGGGAAGAAGAACCTGGAAACAGACACGAGCCCGGGACACAAAAATGAGAAAGTTGTCCGACCTGGAAAAACATTGCTCAGACTAAGTAGCCCTGCATTTCTTGACGCCCACTTCTAGCATGTAGTCAACCTTTCGATTTCGATGCTGTGCCCCTGAACAAAGCGTAGTTTTTTTCGTTAGGAATCTTAGTACTCAGCATGGAACAATCTCATTATCGGGACGGTGAAATGACAGTTTAATATTTAGCATTCAGTGTATTCATGGCTATATCAAATATAGAATAAACCTATAACCTATTCAGAGAGGTCAGCACAATGGAGAACAAGCATCCCAAGAGGAACTAAAGATGAGCAAAATGACAAAACCGACAATACAAAATACCGATCAAACTAACGAACGACAAAGGTTGACAAGGGAAGAGAAAAATCAATCTGAGACTAGTATGATCAAAAAGGAGGTTCGACCCGAGCATGGTGGATTACAATTAATTGAAGGGTGCACAATAGCCGTTTTAACGAAGGATTATTGCGCTGATAAGTTTCTGAAAAGATTCTGAAAAGTTTCTGAGAAGTTTTGGTATGGAAGCCTTAGTATATTATACATTCCAAGAAATTAATTATTGATTTAGGCGATATTATCACTATTCAATAGTTATGGAAACATGTATTGAGCTCATAACAAATTTATGATACAAAATTGACCGTTTTTAAAGACCATATACATCTAGAGTCCATTCGTTCAGTTTAGCATACTAGTTACTAAACCTGGCAACGTCATGGATCACAGGTATGTCTGCGCATGCGCAGTGATGTGCCAGCATAGATTCACCGCCGCTTCCGACCCGCGTGCCGCACGCACATAGACAAAGCCAAACCGCACAGGCCGGCCGCCGGATTGGGCCGGATTGGAAGAGTCCATTGCGTCAAATTGCGTCACGCGCCACAGAATGTTCTGAATCGTTCTGAAGTTTTAACAAGTTTCAGTCGGTGGATATCTGGCATCACAACTGACCTATCAATACTAATCTTGCTAATTACCACCAAACCGCAATTTTGTCAACATATTTTATTCTTACCAACATATTACGAAATTCTGAGGAACATTTCAAGCGAAAAATCGCAGGTAAATGTTGTGTAGTTAAGGAATGGATCGACGAACTAAGACGTCTATACCAAAACTTGTTAAAACTTTTCAGAAACTTTTCAGAATCTTTCAGCGCAATAATCCTTCGTGAAAACGGCTAATACAAATTGTTATGCACCCACGCCGTACCATGTTCAGAAAATGACAGAATCGTTCGATCACTCCTAGCAGGCGGGAGTTCAGGGTAAGAAACACAGCATCGCTGGTTGACGGAGGTATCATGCAAGTTAGGTAGCTCAGCCGATAACCCCGAGCCAATAGTGCTGTAGGTCAGGGTGTATATTGGAGCAGCTCAACGTGATCTAACTCAATCAAAATATCAAACTAGTCACAATCTGGTTGGTATCTAAATCCATGATTTGTATTTCACAAATTGGTATCTAAGTCCTGGTTGGTATACAAATCCATTAATAAAGCTGATCCATTTCGATTCCACCACTTATCTGATCAAAAAAATGTTAAATGTTAAATGTTAAATGTTAAATGTTAAATGTTAAATGTTAAATGTTAAATGTTAAATGTTAGTCATTCAAAGCGGGGCACATTTCGATGAGTTAGTAGTTAGGAGCACTAACGTAAACGGCTCGTGCTATGTGGGAAAACCCATTAGTATGCTTGGTTAGTCCAAATAGTTTAGCAAATACAAAGGCAAAAACTCAGCGTAAAAAGCATATATCTCTCATTTGCTCTTGCTTAAATCAATAACAAATATTTTGAGACTAGGGATCTCATGAACGAAAACACGGATAAAATAAAGCCGTAAAATTTGGTAGTACAAAAAAAGTAAAATGAACCAATTCCAAACGACATATCCTACTGAAAGTCAGTTAAATTAATCTAGTTTTAAAGGCTTAATGATAGGAAGGAACCGGTGAACTAAACAATGAAGGAGGGAATTAACGAACCGGTAACTTTACTGTAAAAACCTATACCTGATTCTGGCAGCCCTATATCTCAACAAGTCACAACATTATCACTGCTGCTGATAACATCATACTTGGTTACACATGATCTGCACTGAAAGCTTCAATGCATGCCAAAATTTTAAACACGTTATGCAAATCAGAATTGTACACCCGATGGGAGCGAAATTTTCGGTCGAGGCCGACCACACGGCCACCTGCCTCTCCGTTACAGATGGCGCCACTGCGCCGACATCGGCACACCAAAGGTGGCATTACTGAACCGGCGTGTTCCCAATTTGCGCGTGCTTTCAGAACACACAGGGCTGTAAATCCCTGCACCGTCTCTGGTAATCCTTGCTGTGATATCCGTGGCAGGTCGATAAGATACTTTCCTCTGCGGACGGAGGGCCCATGAAGCGCCAGGCGGGAGGGTTTAGCGAGCAGTCGGCGGTCATGACGGGGCAGGAGCCAGCGGCGCGTGCAGGGTGCATGCCGAGAAAGAACTCAGCCCGTTACCTATGTCAACCACAGCAATTGTTTGTGTCAACTGTACGTGGGTGCTGTCAGCGATAGGTAAGCTTTCTACAGGCAGTGGCGCGCGCAGCGGCACGGTTGCGACTGAAATGGACCAATTGTTGGACGTTAGAGGGCAGCCGGCCTGCTGGTAGCCGGACCGGGGACAGGGCGTCAGGAGCAGCAGAACTTGTGTGGCCGGCCCGGGGGACAGGACTTTATGAAGCAGCAGACCTTGTGTGTCCGGCCCGGGGGACAGGACTTTATGAAGCAACAGACCTTGTGTGGCCGGCCCGGGACAGGGCGTCAGGAGCAGCAGACCTTGTGTGGCCGGCCCGGGGACAGGGCGTCAGGAGCAGCAGACCTTGTGTGGCCGGACCGGGGACAGGACTTTATGGAGCAGCAGACCTTGTGTGGCCGGCCCGGGACAGGGCGTCAGGAGCAGCAGACCTTGTGTGGCCGGACCGGGACAGGGCAGCAGACCTTGTGTGGCCGGCCCGGGGACAGGGCGTCAGGAGCAGCAGACCTTGTGTGGCCGGACCGGGGGACAGGGCGTCAGGAGCAGCAGACCTTGTGTGGCCGGCCCGGGGACAGGGCAGCCGACCTTGTGTGGCCGGCCCGGGGACAGGGCGTCAGGAGCAGCAGACCTTGTGTGGCCGGCCCGGGGACAGGGCAGCCGACCTTGTGTGGCCGGCCCGGGACAGGGCGTCAGGAGCAGCAGACCTTGTGTGGCCGGCCCGGGACAGGGCGTCAGACCTTGTGTGGCCGGTCCGGGGACAGGGCGTCAGGAGCAGCAGACCTTGTGTGGCCGGCCCGGGACAGGGCGTCAGACCTTGTGTGGCCGGCCCGGGACAGGGCGTCAGACCTTGTGTGGCCGGCCCGGGGACAGGGCGTCAGGAGCAGCAGACCTTGTGTGTCCGGACCGGGACAGGGCGTCAGGAGCAGCAGACCTTGTGTGGCCGGCCCGGGGACAGGGCGTCAGGAGCAGCAGACCTTGTGTGGCCGGACCGGGGGACAGGGCGTCAGGAGCAGCAGACCTTGTGTGGCCGGCCCGGGGACAGGACTTTATGGAGCAGCAGACCTTGTGTGGCCGGCCCGGGACAGGGCGTCAGACCTTGTGTGGCCGGCCCGGGGACAGGGCGTCAGGAGCAGCAGACCTTGTGTGGCCGGCCCGGGGACAGGGCGTCAGGAGCAGCAGACCTTGTGTGGCCGGCCCGAGGACAGGACGTCAGGAGCAGCAGACCTTGTGTGGCCGGCCCGGGGACAGGGCGTCAGGAGCAGCAGACCTTGTGTGGCCGGACCGGGACAGGGCGTCAGACCTTGTGTGGCCGGCCCGGGGACAGGGCGTCAGGAGCAGCAGACCTTGTGTGGCCGGCCCGGGGACAGGACGTTATGGAGCAGCAGACCTTGTGTGGCCGGCCCGGGGACAGGGCGTCAGGAGCAGCAGACCTTGTGTGGCCGGCCCGGGACAGGGCGTCAGACCTTGTGTGGCCGGCCCGGGACAGGGCGTCAGACCTTGTGTGGCCGGTCCGGGACAGGGCGTCAGACCTTGTGTGGCCGGTCCGGGACAGGGCGTCAGACCTTGTGTGGCCGGCCCGGGGACAGGGCGTCAGGAGCAGCAGACCTTGTGTGGCCGGCCCGGGGACAGGGCGTCAGGAGCAGCAGACCTTGTGTGGCCGGCCCGGGGACAGGGCGTCAGGAGCAGCAGACCTTGTGTGGCCGGCCCGGGGACAGGGCGTCAGGAGCAGCAGACCTTGTGTGGCCGGCCCGGGACAGGGCGTCAGACCTTGTGTGGCCGGCCCGGGACAGGGCGTCAGACCTTGTGTGGCCGGCCCGGGACAGGGCGTCAGACCTTGTGTGGCCGGCCCGGGACAGGGCGTCAGATCTTGTGAGGCCGGCCCGGGGACAGGGCGTCAGGAGCAGCAGACCTTGTGTGGCCGGACCGGGACAGGGCGTCAGACCTTGTGTGGCCGGCCCGGGGACAGGGCGTCAGGAGCAGCAGACCTTGTGTGTCCGGACCGGGACAGGGCGTCAGGAGCAGCAGACCTTGTGTGGCCGGTCCGGGGACAGGTCGTCAGGAGCAGCAGACCTTGTGTGGCCGGCCCGGGACAGGGCGTCAGACCTTGTGTGGCCGGCCCGGGACAGGGCGTCAGACCTTGTGTGGCCGGCCCGGGACAGGGCGTCAGACCTTGTGTGGCCGGCCCGGGACAGGGCGTCAGACCTTGTGTGGCCGGCCCGGGACAGGGCGTCAGACCTTGTGTGGCCGTCCCGGGGACAGGGCAGCAGACCTTGTGTGGCCGGCCCGGGGACAGGGCGTCAGGAGCAGCAGACCTTGTGTGGCCGGCCCGGGGACAGGGCGTCAGGAGCAGCAGACCTTGTGTGGCCGGCCCGGGGACAGGGCGTCAGGAGCAGCAGACCTTGTGTGGCCGGCCCGGGGACAGGGCGTCAGGAGCAGCAGACCTTGTGTGTCCGGACCGGGACAGGGCGTCAGGAGCAGCAGACCTTGTGTGGCCGGCCCGGGGACAGGGCGTCAGGAGCAGCAAACCTTGTGTGGCCGGCCCGGGACAGGGCGTCAGACCTTGTGTGGCTGGCCCGGGACAGGGCGTCAGACCTTGTGTGTCCGGACCGGGACAGGGCGTCAGGAGCAGCAGACCTTGTGTGGCCGGTCCGGGGACAGGGCGTCAGGAGCAGCAGACCTTGTGTGGCCGGCCCGGAACAGGGCGTCAGACCTTGTGTGGCTGGCCCGGGACAGGGCGTCAGGAGCAGCAGACCTTGTGTGGCCGGCCCGGGGACAGGGCGTCAGGAGTAGCAGACCTTGTGTGGCCGGCCCGGGACAGGGCGTCAGACCTTGTGTGGCCGGCCCGGGGACAGGGCGTCAGGAGCAGCAGACCTTGTGTGGCCGGCCCGGGGACAGGGCGTCAGACCTTGTGTGGCCGGCCCGGGGACAGGGCGTCAGGAGCAGCAGACCTTGTGTGGCCGGCCCGGGACAGGGCGTCAGACCTTGTGTGGCCGGCCCGGGGACAGGGCGTCAGGAGCAGCAGACCTTGTGTGGCCGGCCCGGGGACAGGGCGTCAGGAGCAGCAGACCTTGTGTGGCCGGCCCGGGACAGGACTTTATGGAGCAGCAGACCTTGTGTGGCCGGCCCGGGACAGGGCAGCAGACCTTGTGTGGCCGGCCCGGGGACAGGGCGTCAGGAGCAGCAGACCTTGTGTGGCCGGCCCGGGGACAGGGCGTCAGGAGCAGCAGACCTTGTGTGGCCGGCCCGGGACAGGGCAGCCGACCTTGTGTGGCCGGCCCGGGGACAGGGCGTCAGGAGCAGCAGACCTTGTGTGGCCGGACCGGGACAGGGCGTCAGGAGCAGCAGACCTTGTGTGGCCGGCCCGGGGACAGGGCGTCAGGAGCAGCAGACCTTGTGTGGCCGGCCCGGGACAGGACTTTATGGAGCAGCAGACCTTGTGTGGCCGGCCCGGGACAGGGCAGCAGACCTTGTGTGGCCGGCCCGGGGACAGGGCGTCAGGAGCAGCAGACCTTGTGTGGCCGGCCCGGGGACAGGGCGTCAGGAGCAGCAGACCTTGTGTGGCCGGCCCGGGGACAGGGCGTCAGACCTTGTGTGGCCGGCCCGGGGACAGGGCGTCAGGAGCAGCAGACCTTGTGTGGCCGGCCCGGGGACAGGGCGTCAGGAGCAGCAGACCTTGTGTGGCCGGCCCGGGGACAGGGCATCAGGAGCAGCAGACCTTGTGTGGCCGGCCCGGGACAGGGCGTCAGACCTTGTGTGGCCGGCCCGGGACAGGGCGTCAGACCTTGTGTGGCCGGCCCGGGACAGGGCGTCAGACCTTGTGTGGCCAGCCCGGGACAGGGCGTCAGACCTTGTGTGGCCGGCCCGGGGACAGGGCGTCAGGAGCAGCAGACCTTGTGTGGCCGGACCGGGACAGGGCGTCAGACCTTGTGTGGCCGGCCCGGGGACAGGGCGTCAGGAGCAGCAGACCTTGTGTGTCCGGACCGGGACAGGGCGTCAGGAGCAGCAGACCTTGTGTGGCCGGTCCGGGGACAGGGCGTCAGGAGCAGCAGACCTTGTGTGGCCGGCCCGGGACAGGGCGTCAGACCTTGTGTGGCCGGCCCGGGACAGGGCGTCAGACCTTGTGTGGCCGGCCCGGGACAGGGCGTCAGACCTTGTGTGGCCGGCCCGGGACAGGGCGTCAGACCTTGTGTGGCCGTCCCGGGGACAGGGCAGCAGACCTTGTGTGGCCGGCCCGGGGACAGGGCGTCAGGAGCAGCAGACCTTGTGTGGCCGGCCCGGGGACAGGGCGTCAGGAGCAGCAGACCTTGTGTGGCCGGCCCGGGGACAGGGCGTCAGGAGCAGCAGACCTTGTGTGGCCGGCCCGGGGACAGGGCGTCAGGAGCAGCAGACCTTGTGTGGCCGGCCCGGGACAGGGCGTCAGACCTTGTGTGGCCGGCCCGGGAGAGGGCGTCAGACCTTGTGTGGCCGGCCCGGGACAGGGCGTCAGACCTTGTGTGGCCAGCCCGGGACAGGGCGTCAGACCTTGTGTGGCCGGCCCGGGGACAGGGCGTCAGGAGCAGCAGACCTTGTGTGGCCGGACCGGGACAGGGCGTCAGACCTTGTGTGGCCGGCCCGGGGACAGGGCGTCAGGAGCAGCAGACCTTGTGTGTCCGGACCGGGACAGGGCGTCAGGAGCAGCAGACCTTGTGTGGCCGGTCCGGGGACAGGGCGTCAGGAGCAGCAGACCTTGTGTGGCCGGCCCGGGACAGGGCGTCAGACCTTGTGTGGCCGGCCCGGGACAGGGCGTCAGACCTTGTGTGGCCGGCCCGGGACAGGGCGTCAGACCTTGTGTGGCCGTCCCGGGACAGGGCGTCAGACCTTGTGTGGCCGGCCCGGGACAGGGCGTCAGACCTTGTGTGGCCGTCCCGGGGACAGGGCAGCAGACCTTGTGTGGCCGGCCCGGGGACAGGGCGTCAGGAGCAGCAGACCTTGTGTGGCCGGCCCGGGGACAGGGCGTCAGGAGCAGCAGACCTTGTGTGTCCGGACCGGGACAGGGCGTCAGGAGCAGCAGACCTTGTGTGGCCGGCCCGGGGACAGGGCGTCAGGAGCAGCAGACCTTGTGTGGCCGGCCCGGGACAGGGCGTCAGACCTTGTGTGGCTGGCCCGGGACAGGGCGTCAGACCTTGTGTGTCCGGACCGGGACAGGGCGTCAGGAGAAGCAGACCTTGTGTGGCCGGTCCGGGGACAGGGCGTCAGGAGCAGCAGACCTTGTGTGGCCGGCCCGGGACAGGGCGTCAGACCTTGTGTGGCTGGCCCGGGACAGGGCGTCAGGAGCAGCAGACCTTGTGTGGCCGGCCCGGGGACAGGGCGTCAGGAGTAGCAGACCTTGTGTGGCCGGCCCGGGACAGGGCGTCAGACCTTGTGTGGCCGGCCCGGGGACAGGGCGTCAGGAGCAGCAGACCTTGTGTGGCCGGCCCGGGGACAGGGCGTCAGACCTTGTGTGGCCGGCCCGGGGACAGGGCGTCAGGAGCAGCAGACCTTGTGTGGCCGGCCCGGGACAGGGCGTCAGACCTTGTGTGGCCGGCCCGGGGACAGGGCGTCAGGAGCAGCAGACCTTGTGTGGCCGGCCCGGGGACAGGGCGTCAGGAGCAGCAGACCTTGTGTGGCCGGCCCGGGACAGGACTTTATGGAGCAGCAGACCTTGTGTGGCCGGCCCGGGACAGGGCAGCAGACCTTGTGTGGCCGGCCCGGAGACAGGGCGTCAGGAGCAGCAGACCTTGTGTGGCCGGCCCGGGGACAGGGCGTCAGGAGCAGCAGACCTTGTGTGGCCGGCCCGGGACAGGGCAGCCGACCTTGTGTGGCCGGCCCGGGGACAGGGCGTCAGGAGCAGCAGACCTTGTGTGGCCGGACCGGGACAGGGCGTCAGGAGCAGCAGACCTTGTGTGGCCGGCCCGGGGACAGGGCGTCAGGAGCAGCAGACCTTGTGTGGCCGGCCCGGGACAGGACTTTATGGAGCAGCAGACCTTGTGTGGCCGGCCCGGGACAGGGCAGCAGACCTTGTGTGGCCGGCCCGGGGACAGGGCGTCAGGAGCAGCAGACCTTGTGTGGCCGGCCCGGGGACAGGGCGTCAGGAGCAGCAGACCTTGTGTGGCCGGCCCGGGGACAGGGCGTCAGGGGCAGCAGACCTTGTGTGGCCGGCCCGGGGACAGGGCGTCAGGAGCAGCAGACCTTGTGTGGCCGGCCCGGGGACAGGGCGTCAGGAGCAGCAGACCTTGTGTGGCCGGCCCGGGGACAGGGCGTCAGGAGCAGCAGACCTTGTGTGGCCGGCCCGGGGACAGGGCGTCAGGAGCAGCAGACCTTGTGTGGCCGGCCCGGGGACAGGGCAGCCGACCTTGTGTGGCCGGCCCGGGGACAGGGCGTCAGGAGCAGCAGACCTTGTGTGGCCGGCCCGGGACAGGGCGTCAGACCTTGTGTGGCCGGCCCGGGGACAGGGCGTCAGACCTTGTGTGGCCGGCCCGGGGACAGGGCGTCAGGAGCAGCAGACCTTGTGTGGCCGGCCCGGGACAGGGCGTCAGACCTTGTGTGGCCGGCCCGGGGACAGGGCGTCAGGAACAGCAGACCTTGTGTGGCCGGCCCGGGACAGGGCGTCAGACCTTGTGTGGCCGGTCCGGGGACAGGGCGTCAGGAGCAGCAGACCTTGTGTGGCCGGCCCGGGACAGGGCGTCAGACCTTGTGTGGCCGGCCCGGGGACAGGGCGTCAGGAGCAGCAGACCTTGTGTGGCCGGTCCGGGGACAGGGCGTCAGGAGCAGCAGACCTTGTGTGGCCGGCCCGGGACAGGGCGTCAGGAGCAGCAGACCTTGTGTGGCCGGCCCGGGACAGGGCGTCAGACCTTGTGTGGCCGGCCCGGGGACAGGGCGTCAGGAGCAGCAGACCTTGTGTGACCGGCCCGGGGACAGGACTTTATGGGCAGTAGACCAGACCATGGGACAGACCCCCCCAGCGCGACGACATGGCTCTACAAAGGTGCAATGTCGGCAGGACCGGTTCATACAGATGCATACAGATTCGTGTGCAGTTGTTGGTGTATGTGGAGAAGACAGTAAACAAGTCAGCCATATACACTCGGAAGAAGGAAAATAATTACGTCAAGAAACAAAATATTCAACAGATGGAAAATTGTTAAAAAAAAATGGAATGCGTATATTCAGAAGAAACGACAATTATAATCTGGAGTTGTAAACGCAAAACTTGCATCACATTAGTGACGCACGTGACGTCATAAGTAGAGCTGGCTCGGCGACAGTGATTTGCGCCTCATATGGCACTTGTCATACTGCAGAAGAAATGGTAGCAATTTGGAATAGGTTCTCTATATTTTAATACAATAATCCTTTCGATTTCCATTTAGGCGCAAAGTAAACCACCAATTAGTAACAACGGTCTCTTTAATATTTGTGCTTGGATTGGAATGCGTGTCACTTTTGCAGGATTATAATGCTAAAGCTATGCTAAACCATCGCAGCGCGGATGGACGGAAAGCTTTATATCCTAAAATATAGGGTTGATCTCGTGCATACAAAAACGTTTAGCGGATCTGCATAATGGCTGCTTCTTAGCATACTGCCGCCGACACAGCCGTGATTCCAAGCAGCATACATTGCTCTTCCAGTTGCAAAATGACATGCCTTGTGGTCGGCGTCACTGCCCACGCCCACTACACATGGAGCTTGTCGGGCCGTCTGACGGATGGCGTATTTGATTTAGCTTAGCAAGCTTTGACATATTTTGTTTTACATTAAATACAATTATCATGCAACTGAGAGACTGTTTCCTATTGACTAGTCCCGCGTTTACAACACCATGGTAGATTAAACAAAATCGACGCAATAAAGCAGACTCACTTTGCTAAATCATGCTTTACCCGTCACGGAACTCCTATGTTCAACAAAAAGAATCAGATCAGATTTACAGGAATTGGAAAAGTTAAGTTCTTCGAAATCTTACCTCAAACCACATCATACAATATAATAATATAAGCGGAATCCCCAACCACAGTTCGATAGCTCGTCCAAAATCATGTCGAAACTATTTCGGTATTTTTGTTGGCTCAGGTCAATATTGAGGTCACCAGGGGGCATCACAGGTCAGATTTTCCCATTTAGTACTTTGCTCCAGAAACCCCCAAATATCTCGGGAACTGTGATAGCTAGGAACAAACGGAAAACAAAACAATCGAAAGCTCTTGACAAATATAACGCTAGGGTGTCCACTGTCCTCCAAGTTTAGCTCATGTCAATAGTTTACGCTCCAGAGGTAACGAGGTCAGCGAAGTTCACGATGGCATTTTCTTCCAAAAGGGTTTTCGTGAATAACTTGTATCGGTTAAACATAGAGCAGTAAATATAACACCATCGTGTATGTCTCCTCAAGACGCTTCGAAACATATTGATGGTGACCGGGTTAGGTCAACTTCCAAATTTGACCTCAGGCTCAGGTCATTTGGTGACCCATGTAGGTTATGTTGCATATGGGGTGACGTGACTCGACGAGACAAACACATTGGTGTCATTCCCACGTCTCTATCTTTATTCAATTGTTTATTCAATTGTTGTCAGTTATTGGCAAAAAAAGTCCCGGTGACCTCAGATGACCTCAACTGACCTTGCAGAGGTTATTGAGCAACAATTGAACCTGAGTCATCAAGAATGAGCTAAAATCACATGATTCTGAAAGAACTGTCGGCATTAATTTGCCTCTTCTGGCCGCACTCTCTCGTCTTCCGACCGTTATACCTTCCTCTTACCTCGACACTGGCACCTCTTTCGATTTGAAAACATCACCGTGGTCTACAGCCTATCGATCGTCATTGCTGATCACCACTTGTATCTGGCAAATATTGTGTGCGGTGCAAATGTAAGAACAATAGCTGACCTGATGCTGTATATCATTATCGGACGACACTGTATGTTTTTGTGTGTATGTTTGAATTTATCCTGTGCAGTGAAACAACGGTGTCATCAACACATGTATCCCCTTTTTATGTTTCCTGTTTCAGTTTTTCTTTTGTCCTTTAGCAGAAATAATGTAGACTGAAAAGTATTCTATAGCTCACACGTTTTATATTGTTTTTTCTTCTTCTTCTAGACAACTAATTGGAAGCAGCCAGCTACATCTACTTTAACATGAACCAGTGATATCAACCCGCAACATTAACCTTAGGGTACTAACACTAATTAAATTAACATAACTTCTTCAGACCCAACGCAACATTACTCCCCGGCAAATCCATTCCCAGACAATTCCATATCCTGCTGGGACCCGCGCTTAGTACCGCTCAGAACTGATAATTCCATTTTTTTATATTTAGTCCGAATGTTTTTGAATGGATGGATTTCCGAGGTCAGGCCCCGCGCTAAGCATAGCTTGTTGCGCAGGCCCTGACCCCATCACCCGATCAAGCAATTCCTGGCGTCCGGCAAAATTTAGAAGCAAAAGTTTTACGTGCCCGACATACTTGGACACGGTCTGCCCCGCCCTCTGATGTCAACTGCCCTTGAGAGTGACCGCTGCCACCGGCCGCAGGTCATCCCAGTCAGGGGTAAATAGCGAGCGCCAAAGCTACTCGAATCCGGGCTGCCACTACTGGGTGAAGTCAGAAATATCGACCTGAATGTGGAAGAAACTACCAAGAACAAGACAAGAAGATGTTGGACGCTTGAGCCTCGCAGCTACGTTCCCTAATCCACCACCACCACCAACAACAACATGAAAGAACTGACCTGAGCTAATGCATATTCTCTGAATAGGAAGCATTGACATATTTTCCCGTTTACTTATCATGGGGAGATCACGAAAATGACCTGACCTTAGGTCACTGATATAAAACATCCGATATAAACGAATTGTAGGCACTTATGGTCTAATTAAATCCTGTAAATTTGAAACCGATCGACCAAAAACTGCGGCTGTGGTACGGCTGCAAACTTTTTTTGAAGTCGGGTCACGTGACCTGGCCTGGTGACCTAACCTGAGATGACCTGATATCGGGAAATTTACACAATGTGGGTAATTGATGCCAAAAACAACGGCACTGCGCACCGCCGTTTCTCCGCTATCCTCGCAAAACCTTAGGGGGCGTCCAAACGCCCCCCCCCCCCGGCACGGCGCAGGTTAATCCATTGTCTGCTCCTATCCCTCAGTGGCAGGTGTCCTTATCCATGTCACGCCAACTTGTGGCGAGTTAAACGGACTTTCAATGATGTAATATGTTGTGATAATGCACGAGCGAGCTGAGATTTTGTTCAGCAACCGTTGCATCATGCGACATAATGTTTTCCGACCGCTGCACGGTGGGCGTTTCGGCCGGTGCAGTTTGGGAAATAATGATGTATCAATGCGATATTGGTAATCAATGGACATTTCGTAGTCGATTGATATGCATTTTTTATCACACTCGGAAATATATTTTGGGAGTTTCGTGAGGCTAGCCTCGCGAAACTCCAAAAAATATATTTCCGAGTGTGATAAAAAATGCATATCAATCGACTACGAAATGTCCATTGATTACCAATATCGTATTGATTTGATCGTTCGATGTTTTTCGTAGAGGAATTGGACCTCAAAAACAAGAGTTCACATCACCTTTAAAGGGAATAGGTCACCTTGAAAGTTGTCTTGAAGTTCAACCATTAGGTGCATCTTGAGCTCAAAACTATGAATATAACTTTGGTTTGGACAACTGATGGATATATGTGGAGAAAAAAGTTAGTTTCTCTTTCTATTTCACGAGAAATCGTACGATAGCAGCTGGCGTTCTAGCTCCGCCCCGCTCCGCCTGACGCCAAGTACAGTCTCTGACAATGGGCCGTCGCGCCGCCCGGGCGGCTGAGCGGATATTAACGAGGCGTCGTGACCAGAGACTACGTGCCAGAGAGTGTACCTGCCTCCGGCGGCGCGGCGGCGAGCGTTCACTCCCCGATCGTGGCCCGGAACAGCGGGATTGAAATCGGGCCCACTAGTCTTGTGTCGAAATTACTTAACGTAGAGAGGTAACTCTTTCACCACAAACCATTTTTAGATCTGCTCTACAAATCTGATATCTCAGTCCAAAACCCCATGTTAAAGGTGAACTATTCCCTTCAACCCTATTTGTAACAGGGGGGGGCGGATTCCGCCCCCCTCATGTTTTTCGAGGATATCTCCAGAACGGCTGGGAGCAGGCCCATGAAATTTTGGGACTTTTCATAGAATTAAACTCCGCATTTGGAGTCAAAATTTTTAGTTCTTAACTTGAACAGAGGCGGTTCCAGGGCACAGTTTTGGGTGGGTTCGGAGGCGACATTTGGCGAAAATACGAAAATGCGATCTTCACGGTTTCTTCCTAACTGCATCAAGTATGAAGGAGTTACATCGGCTTACCGTGATTGCAACAAGTGCAAATTAGATGATGTTAATGAAATGTCATACAAAATTGCATGGCAGAGGCGGTTTTAGGGGCTTGAAAAGGGGGGGGTTTCCAGGAAGTATTCAATGCTTGGCGGGAAGCCAATAGAGCAATGTAAGGGGCATTTATAGCTATCAAGATGTAAAAGATAGCTTCTGCTTCCATTATTTGCATAATTTATTACATATAGAGTTTCAGGGGCGCGTTCAGGAACATGAAAAGGGGGGTGACTGGCATGGTGATGACGATATGCCAGCAATAACGGCGCAATATACGTTTAGCTTATAATAATATATGCACATATGAGACCAGAAAAGGGAATAAAGTCATTTATTTGCAGAGGCGTGCTCAGGAATGGAAGAAAGGGGGTCATATTATTGCAAGGAAACTAAGAGGCATCGGCGTACAATGACATAACATACTGCAGTTTTCGGATGAAACACGCACCACAGGCTACTCTACGAACGATTATAAGGTAATAGGCGAGTCCAGGTAGGGTAAAAAGTGGGGTAAGCAATGTTAATTGAAGTTGTAAGTGAAATAGTCACTGTTGACTAGTTAGTATCATAATAGCGGATAATATACTTATCAAACGGTCTTGCGCCGCCCTAGTTTGGATCCTGGATACGCCTATGATGAAGTACAACATGCAAAAAGGAACTATCTATGATCAGTAACATATTTATAGTGCTGGGTAGCAACTTGTCTGCGGTTAATATTTTTCCCAATTTTACCCCCCTTTTTCACTAACCTGGTACCGCCTATGGAAAAAATTATGATTTATAACTGTTTTTTCTAATGTCTCAATCACATACCATTTCATTTATAAAAAAACAACATCAAAAAATGGTTTTATTACGCATTTACTTCACTTCCATATTGAGTGACCTGCACACGCCTATGATTTTTGAATTTTCAAACATCACCGTCATATATCAATTTCCGATTCAATCTCTATCGATTCCTATTAGTTGTGTTAAAATCGGTCGATAAACATGAAAGCTATGTTGAATCAAAAATACCACTAAAATTTGTCGTTTTTGCCCCCCTGTTGCCCCCCTATCAAAAATTTAGATTTTTTTTTATTAATTATAAATGTAGATCGTGTTGAGAGGAACCAAACACCGTTTCATTTTTGAAAATCGGACGGATAGATCTCGAGATCTCCGGGGGGGGGATTCCGCCCCCCCTGTTACAAATAGGGGTAGCCAGGAGCCTGTTACAAATAGGGTTAACCCTCGCCCTACGGGGGTCCTAAAACGACCCCCCCTGAGGTTTCTCTTGCATAACTTTTAAGACATGTGGCGCATCTTACTGAAATTTTCAGTAGCTAAGTATACAACAATTATACGTATGCTGTACAAAATTTATTGAAATTGGTTGAGCAGTTTGGGAAATAATGATGTATTGATGACGTCATGTTGGTGGAAAAAAAGACAAATGTTTGAAAAATCGAAGAAAACAGAGTTTTGAAGCAAATTGCAAACACAATTAAGCAAAGATATAAAATGCCATTTTTTGAATGGCAATCTCGGATTTTCGAAATTTTGGGTTTTTGACACCCAACATGAACAAAAACTGTTTTTTTTAATCACCACGAAATCACAATTTTAAAAGATGTTAAAAAACCGGAATATATGTGAGCGAACTGAGTATGGGCAATACTCAAACCAAATTTCAAAGAAATATATATAATTTTGACTGAGTGATGAAATTTTTTTTTTAAGTGTAAGAAAGTGTAATTTTAGTTTTAAGTGTAATTTTGTCTAAGTGTAAGAAATTCATGACGTCATTTTCTTAATAACTTTTTTGGACTTTTTTTGACCAGATACGAATCAATAATTACCTTTTATGTATTTCTGAGACAAAACTGGTCTAGGAACATGCCTTTTTATTTACATTTCTCAATTTCTTATTTCGAGGTTTTCTGACAGAGCAAAATCGCTGTTCTGGACGTGGTTGATCGAGGTGATTCACTTGACCTGGAAGGTTACTCGTTGACCCGAAACCTAAAAATTGTATACCGTTAGATTTCAAACATGACAGGCAACATGTTGGTTATTACCGCGTTGCTCTAAATTGCTTGGTTGGGACGTTGACAGGGGGTCTTTTTAGGACCGAGGTGAAGCGAAAGTAGGGCGAAGGTGAAAAAGCTCCCGTATGGCGAGGGTTAAAAACTCTTCCTTCACGGGCGACTTGAACGTTCTGGCAAATGTGATCGGCTGGTGCACCCCGCCAGACTGACCGCGCAGTAGACTCGCCGGGAGTACGCAGCCGTGGCGGGCACTGTTGAGCCGGCGAGACACGACTACAATATCGGTCACATCAATGCCCGGTCGCTGACACCCTGACTTGACGAAATAAATCAGCTCCTGCAAAAACACCACATGGACATTCTGTGCGTGTCTGAAACTTTGCTCAAACCCGACGTGCTCGACAGGGTGCTGGTATTTCCGGGATTCAGCATACTGCGGCACGACCGCAGTGTCGCCCGGCCGACAGCAGCCCAGCAGACCCAGCCGCGCGGAGGTGGAGTCGCCATACTAATCGCAGACTCACTCCGTGCGGTGAAACTCGGCATAGGTGGTTCTGACCCTAACGGTGGAGTCCCTGTGGATCTCGGTGAGCGGCCCCAGCCGTCGCACCGTGGTGATCGGCGCCATCTATCGACCACCGGGAGGACCGACATCCCGATGCCTGAACGACATTCGAGACCACCTACAAGCTACCGTCGCCACGGGAAAACCGGTGTTTGTACTGGGTGACTTCAATGTCAATCTTCTCAACCCAGACGGCCCTGGTGTTCGCGGCTTCCAGACCATCCTGAGTGATCTGAGTCTCGAACAGCTGGTCGACAAGCCTACCCACCTCCATCCAACACCGACACTGCTTGACCTGATCGTCAACAACGCGACGGGCCTCCGGGACTCAATCCAGGTTCTCCCCGAGCCCGTGGCGGACCACCAGCCGGTGCTGCTCTGCGCTCCCGTCCCCAAAGAGCGCCGACGGCCAATCACCACCACCATGCGGCCGTGGAAACACGTCAACTGGGACGCGCTCAACCTGAGCCTGCTGCTCGCTGACTGGGAGCCGCTCCACGCCGCTGGCACCGTCGACGACAAGGTGGACGCGTTCATGACAGTATGGAACACCGCAGTCGACATCCACTGCCCGACCATCACCGTGACGTCACGCCGACCGAGCTGCCCATGGCTGCGTGGCGACGCGCAAGTCTCCGCAGCCATGTAGGAGCGCGACCACGCCCGCGAGACCTGGGAGCACTGCCGCACCCCGGAGGCACGCCACACGTACCAGCAGTGTCGAAACAGAGTGAAGAGACTGATCACCCTCGCACGTCGCTCGTACCTGTGCAGCAGTCTGCTGAGCGAGCGGCGTAATTTTTGGAACCGCCTCAGGCAGTTCGCAATGCAGCCAGCGAGAGGGCGCGCCACACCCGATGACGACCTGAGCAACCGGGCAGACGAACTCAACGCCCACTTCGCTTCCGTCGGACCTCGTATCGCGGCAGAGGCAGCGGCGGTGCGCGACAGTGCTGGCACGACTCCGGCTGGACCGCGCCCGCACCGTGTCTGAGCTTCAGCCCTCTCCCTGTGCCCGGCCACTCTGCCGGAACTTTCAACCGCAATCGGGACGATGAGTGCATGGAGGGCCGTCAGTGTCGACGGTGTGCCTCTCCTTGCTGTAAAGAAGTGTTTCCCTGTAATCGGCTGTCATCTTCTACACCCGATCAACGCTTCTATATCGGCATGTACTGCCCCTTTTTCCTGGAAGAACGCGCGCGTCACCCCAGTGTTTAAGTCGGGCGATCGGTCTGACCTCAACAACTTTCGGCCCATTTCTATACTCTCTGTACTGTCGAAAATCGCGGAGAATGTCGTCTGCTCGCAGCTCAGCTCGTGCCTACTTGACAACCATGTACTGACTCCAATGCAATATGCTTACCGTCCATGTCACTCGACAGAAGACGCTCTGATCGACGCTGTGGAATGGCTGGCAAGGGCTGTCGACAACGGCCATGTCGCGTCGATTACGACGATCGACCTCAGCAAAGCCTTCGACAGAATTGATAATGACGTCCTTCTCAGTAAGCTTGAGCGGTTCGGGGTGTCCTCAGAGTGGTTTAGGGACTGAGCGGTCGGAGACAGACGGTCAGCGGTGGCTCAATCACTCTACCCCTAACCCATGGGGTGGCCCAGGGATCCCTAGTCGGTCCAATCCTCTTCCTCATTTTCATCAATGACCTACCCAACTTCCTACCCCACGCCCGCCTACTATCCTATGCCGACGACACCCAACTCCTTGACTCCGCCACTCCTGATGTCGTCGGTCTCTCCAACTTGAAAGCCCGGGTCGAGGAGTCCATCCAGTGCCTACAAAACTGGTTCCAGTCTAATAGCCTCAAAGTGAACCCCACAAAGACAGACTTCATGTTGGTTGGTACAAAACTCTCCCTCGAAAAGACCAACAACTTCCACATTACTACTTCTGGCACAGATATTTACCCATCATCTTCAGTGAAGGTACTGGGTGTACTCTGCGACCAACACCTCACCTGGGAACCCCATATCTCTTCAATTGTTCGGCGCTGCAACGCAATCCTCGTGTCCCTCTTCAAAACTTGGCACCATTTCACTCCTGAGGTTCTGAAGCTCCTAGTCCAAGTTCACATCTTTCCGCAGATCCTCTACTGCCTGTCTGTCTGAGGTAGAGCGGCCGAGTGTCACCTAGGTAGAGTGCAGAGAACCATCAACTTCGCTGCCAGGCATGTGAGTGGTACTCGCCGCTGCGACCACATATATCCTGCTCTTAAAGCACTCAGATGGCAGAGAGTAGCGGAAATTGTTCGCCACCGTGACTGCCTGAACGTGTACAGGGCGCAGCATGTCAGCGAGTCGCCCCACGCTCTGCGTGCTCTATTTGTGACGCGTGCCGAGTCTTCCCAACGCCAGACTCGAGCTGCTTCGGACGGTGTTGGCTCACTCCTCTGCCTCGCGTCCGGCTGACCGCCACTCAGCGGCAGTTTCCGTACCGAGCTGCCGCCGCGTGGAACCGACTGCCAGCGGAAGCCGTCCATGCCCGCTCGCGTCACGCGTTCCTGACTGCTTTACATCGCTGATTGACTGTATCGACTGTATCTGCTGACTGCATCACTTTCACTGTGTATGTATGTGCGGCATCATGAACCATGTTAGCTATGACTAGGTGCAGAATACCCACTATGTGGACGCTCCTTGTAACACATGAACTTGAACTTGAACTTATGATGGGGCAATATGCATGCATTTTCGCACTTAGTGTGTTATAGTGCGATGTAATGATATGTTGTCGTTCATATGGTAGTTAGAGCGAGAAGATTGAGTTAATCATGAAGCCAAATAAATATTAAATATATCGCCTTATTTTGATGCCTAAAATTAAGTTGATGCCTAAAATTAATATCATGAAATTCGATAGAGCCGATATCATAAGTATCACCAGATAGCGGCCCAAAACAAGCGCCAAGATGTGCAATGTGCATTGGGATCTTATTTAACGGGTCAAGCTCTAAAAAGTTGCGCAAACCTGCGCCTCAGCTTCTATGTGACATTTTGCAAGAAGTTTCCGTATTTACTTGAGCGCCTGGGTGTAGGAACCCAGGGCATAGTATATGATCTAAGCTCGCATTTGAAAGTTTTTATTTCAACGATGGCATAAATGCACCACTAAACTACAGCGCACTCAGAAGCGTGCTCATTGGCCGGTGGACAGACTGTCACAGCATCACAGCAGAGCGTCCTCATTGGCCGGTGGACAGACTGTCACAGCATCACAGCAGAGCGTCACAGCAGCAGTGAAGGTGACTAACTGTAACTACAGCGGACTCCGAAGCGTGCTCATTGGCCGGTGGACAGACTGTCACAACATCACAGCAGAGCGTCCTCATTGGCCGGTGGACAGACTGTCACAGCATCACAGCAGAGCGTCACAGCAGCAGTTATAGTGACTAGCTGTAACTCGTCATAGTGCTGTGAAATGCGTGAAGAATGAAATAAATGTAAGGTTCATGAACAAGGTCTACCTCTACCTAGAATAGTCCCATAAAGTCTACATGCGCAAATATTAAATATGGTGAAATGTACATCTGCCGAACCATCAATTATCTAAGGACATGGCAACAAATGACTTTTGTCCAAGCGCAAGCTTACCGGAACCGAGTTGTCAAATATAGCTTTCGTTTGTGAATGTTTCGAATAATATTAACGCGTTTATCAGAGACGATTGGCCCTCGGAAGACCAAAATACAATATGGCACAGTGCATTGCGCATTTAGCAGTTGTGCTTGTCGCAGATATGTATTAATTTCATGTATTTGTCTTTTACACTCCGACTACACCAAGAGCAAAATGTTGGGTTATCTATTTGGGATAGCCATTAGAGTCGGGCCCCAAGTTCTACAACAGATACTTATCTTTCAAGTTCTGACCACATCGGGTACCATATTTCCCTGATGTGGAAATGCCTAACCCTAATGCAAAGCAGGAATACATTTGTGACGGCAATTTTCACAATTTGTGTGAAAATGTACGATCTTTCAACATGGCAAGCAAACATAAACATAGTAAACATTAAACAAGTCAGCAAAGGCCAGTCAGCAAGCAAGCGAAAAGTTTTGAACGCTGCCGAGAACTTTTCTGGATACTTCGAAAACCTCATTTTGCACGGTATTAACCCGGCATTGACTGGAGTCTCAGGCCTCAGCCGAACGCCATTGAATGGTGGTGGTAGGGGGGAGGGGAGGGGGCGTTAAACGCCCCCGGTTATCTTCCGAACCAATGATCGCAGCGAGACGCGCAAGGCGGAAATCGAAAGCTCTCAATGAGGCGAATCTAACGCATACTCAAAAATGGCAAAGTGAAGTCAAATGTTAAGTCACGGTCAGGTCAAGGGTAAAAATCGATGTCTTTGAGCTGATGGGCCATATTGTCCATTCGAAGCCTTCTATTACGACTATGATCACTCAAAGTGGGAAAAAGGTATCTAACACATCCCGCATGACCTAAAGTGAGATTGTTGGCCAAGGTCAAGGTCAGGTCACAAAAGGTCACTATGCTTAAAATATCTATGAAAGTCATGCAACACATGTTTTATGAGTTATTTTCCACGTAGAAATCGACAGTGATAGTCATTTTTCCACCTAACTTCATTTACGTGAAGTTAATGTCAAGTTCAGGTCAAGTTCAGGTCACTGAAGGTCAAAAATTTTGATTGATAAATATAAATAAAAAGGCATGTTTCTAGACCAGTTTTGTCTCAGAAATACAGTGGTGGAATTCATTTGTCTGTATCTGGTCAAAAAAAGGCAATTTTTATTTAAAATATGACGTCATGTGTTACCCATACTTTAGATGTCATACGTCAGTCAAAAATAGCGATATTAATCTGAAATTTGGTATGGTAGTTTCCCATATGTGGATCTCTGAAAATATTATTCCGGCTTTTTGAATACATTTGAAAAAAATATATATTTTGTGGGCATTTTCCACAAAATAAAAGTTTATTTTTATTTTGGGGGGTCAAAACCCACATTTTCCTAATTCCGAGACATCAGGTTTGTAGCCCTTGTAATTGTCTATATTTTGGCGTGTTTTGATTGCACTTTTCTTTAAATGCGGCATTTCTACGGCCTGGCAAAGTTTAGCTGATTTGGGTGTAAAACTGGTGTGTAGTGACGTCACTAAATTCGATATAACTCAAACATTTTCTACGAAATTGCTTTATTATCTTCACAGAAGACGTAAACGTAATTTATAAGAAGGTACCCGAAGTTCCACGTTGATAGCGCTATTAGTTTTTGAGGTATTACGAAAAGTCATCAGGGGGAGGGGCGTTAAACGTCCCCCCAGTCAATGGCGGGTTAAAATGATTATAGCGTTGCAAAATCATATTAACCCGCAAGTTAACACGTGCAGTGGAAGGGGGGGGGGGACTTTTGTGCCCCCCACCCTACCCACATGTTTTTCGTAAATAGGTCGACAGCGACGCGGAGCAGGGCGGTGTGTTTTGCGCGACATTAAAGCCAACTCAATAGCGGATCGTTTGACGCAAAAATAAGAAAAAAATCGGTCGGCACATTTTTGAGTTATATGGGTTTGACATCCAAGATGGCGGCCATAATCGAGGTCGCCGGAGATATCTTCGGAACCAACAGTCGAATCGGGATGATTCAAACGCCATTCGGTAGCCAATGTCAATGTTCATCCTTGGACACAACGTTGGACACATTGCTGGTGACCTGTGACGTCACAGAGGCCAAATTCCCAAAATTGTGATATTTGGCTAGATTTGACTTTCGTTGCCTCGTTTGACCTTGAAGATATTGATCTAAGGTCACAAAAATTTAAGCAAATGTAGATAATTATAGCACCTACTTGACCTGTAAGTTTGATCGTTCTAGCTCTAATACTTTCGGAGATCTTAGGGGGGACACTGAAGTCCCCCCTCCACTGCGTGTTAGAGGCATACCCCTCTCCACTGCGCGTGTTAATGGGAGGGGGGGGGGGCTATTCCTCCTTCCTGTTATTTTGAGATATCTCCTACACCAACACTGGCATCGTCACCCAACTTTCACTACTCTCTCTCACATCAATTTTACACATGTTGTTTAAAGTTAAAAGATCAGGTTACGATAGGTCAACCGAAAATTACGTCAGAGTGACGTTATGTTCTGCGTTTTTCGTTGAAAAATATGCGTTTGCAAAAAAACGATGTCAAAAGTACAATGTTTAAGTGAAATTCAATTGTCATATACCATATGGCTGAGACAGTGGTGGAACTTTATGAAATCGGTTGGGGGGGGGGGCAACGGCTGAATGCTCAAGTTGAAACTAAATGTCCAAAACTACACACACACACACACACACACACACACACACACACACACACACACACACGCCCGCGCCCGCGCCCGCGCCCGCGCCCGCGCCCACACCGTACACACACACACCGTACACACACACACCGTACACACCGTACACACACACACACACACACACACACACACACACACACACACACACACACACACACACACACACACACACACACACACACACACACACACACACACACACACACACACACACACACACACACACACACACACACACACACACACACACACACACACACACACACACACACACACACACACACACACACACACACACACACACACACACACACACACACACACACACACACACACACACACACACACACACACACACACACACACACACACACACACACACACACACACACACACACACACACACACACACACACACACACACACACACACACACACACACACACACACACACACACACACACACACACACACACACACACACACACACACACACACACACACACACACACACACACACACACACACACACACACACACACACACACACACACACACACACACACACACACACACACACACACACACACACACACACACACACACACACACACACACACACACACACACACACACACACACACACACACACACACACACACACACACACACACACACACACACACACACACACACACACACACACACACACACACACACACACACACACACACACACACACACACACACACACACACACACACACACACACACACACACACACACACACACACACACACACACACACACACACACACACACACACACACACACACACACACACACACACACACACACACACACACACACACACACACACACACACACACACACACACACACACACACACACACACACACACACACACACACACACACACACACACACACACACACACACACACACACACACACACACACACACACACACACACACACACACACACACACACACACACACACACACACACACACACACACACACACACACACACACACACACACACACACACACACACACACACACACACACACACACACACACACACACACACACACACACACACACACACACACACACACACACACACACACACACACACACACACACACACACACACACACACACACACACACACACACACACACACACACACACACACACACACACACACACACACACACACACACACACACACACACACACACACACACACACACACACACACACACACACACACACACACACACACACACACACACACACACACACACACACACACACACACACACACACACACACACACACACACACACACACACACACACACACACACACACACACACACACACACACACACACACACACACACACACACACACACACACACACACACACACACACACACACACACACACACACACACACACACACACACACACACACACACACACACACACACACACACACACACACACACACACACACACACACACACACACACACACACACACACACACACACACACACACACACACACACACACACACACACACACACACACACACACACACACACACACACACACACACACACACACACACACACACACACACACACACACACACACACACACACACACACACACACACACACACACACACACACACACACACACACACACACACACACACACACACACACACACACACACACACACACACACACACACACACACACACACACACACACACACACACACACACACACACACACACACACACACACACACACACACACACACACACACACACACACACACACACACACACACACACACACACACACACACACACACACACACACACACACACACACACACACACACACACACACACACACACACACACACACACACACACACACACACACACACACACACACACACACACACACACACACACACACACACACACACACACACACACACACACACACACACACACACACACACACACACACACACACACACACACACACACACACACACACACACACACACACACACACACACACACACACACACACACACACACACACACACACACACACACACACACACACACACACACACACACACACACACACACACACACACACACACACACACACACACACACACACACACACACACACACACACACACACACACACACACACACACACACACACACACACACACACACACACACACACACACACACACACACACACACACACACACACACACACACACACACACACACACACACACACACACACACACACACACACACACACACACACACACACACACACACACACACACACACACACACACACACACACACACACACACACACACACACACACACACACACACACACACACACACACACACACACACACACACACACACACACACACACACACACACACACACACACACACACACACACACACACACACACACACACACACACACACACACACACACACACACACACACACACACACACACACACACACACACACACACACACACACACACACACACACACACACACACACACACACACACACACACACACACACACACACACACACACACACACACACACACACACACACACACACACACACACACACACACACACACACACACACACACACACACACACACACACACACACACACACACACACACACACACACACACACACACACACACACACACACACACACACACACACACACACACACACACACACACACACACACACACACACACACACACACACACACACACACACACACACACACACACACACACACACACACACACACACACACACACACACACACACACACACACACACACACACACACACACACACACACACACACACACACACACACACACACACACACACACACACACACACACACACACACACACACACACACACACACACACACACACACACACACACACACACACACACACACACACACACACACACACACACACACACACACACACACACACACACACACACACACACACACACACACACACACACACACACACACACACACACACACACACACACACACACACACACACACACACACACACACACACACACACACACACACACACACACACACACACACACACACACACACACACACACACACACACACACACACACACACACACACACACACACACACACACACACACACACACACACACACACACACACACACACACACACACACACACACACACACACACACACACACACACACACACACACACACACACACACACACACACACACACACACACACACACACACACACACACACACACACACACACACACACACACACACACACACACACACACACACACACACACACACACACACACACACACACACACACACACACACACACACACACACACACACACACACACACACACACACACACACACACACACACACACACACACACACACACACACACACACACACACACACACACACACACACACACACACACACACACACACACACACACACACACACACACACACACACACACACACACACACACACACACACACACACACACACACACACACACACACACACACACACACACACACACACACACACACACACACACACACACACACACACACACACACACACACACACACACACACACACACACACACACACACACACACACACACACACACACACACACACACACACACACACACACACACACACACACACACACACACACACACACACACACACACACACACACACACACACACACACACACACACACACACACACACACACACACACACACACACACACACACACACACACACACACACACACACACACACACACACACACACACACACACACACACACACACACACACACACACACACACACACACACACACACACACACACACACACACACACACACACACACACACACACACACACACACACACACACACACACACACACACACACACACACACACACACACACACACACACACACACACACACACACACACACACACACACACACACACACACACACACACACACACACACACACACACACACACACACACACACACACACACACACACACACACACACACACACACACACACACACACACACACACACACACACACACACACACACACACACACACACACACACACACACACACACACACACACACACACACACACACACACACACACACACACACACACACACACACACACACACACACACACACACACACACACACACACACACACACACACACACACACACACACACACACACACACACACACACACACACACACACACACACACACACACACACACACACACACACACACACACACACACACACACACACACACACACACACACACACACACACACACACACACACACACACACACACACACACACACACACACACACACACACACACACACACACACACACACACACACACACACACACACACACACACACACACACACACACACACACACACACACACACACACACACACACACACACACACACACACACACACACACACACACACACACACACACACACACACACACACACACACACACACACACACACACACACACACACACACACACACACACACACACACACACACACACACACACACACACACACACACACACACACACACACACACACACACACACACACACACACACACACACACACACACACACACACACACACACACACACACACACACACACACACACACACACACACACACACACACACACACACACACACACACACACACACACACACACACACACACACACACACACACACACACACACACACACACACACACACACACACACACACACACACACACACACACACACACACACACACACACACACACACACACACACACACACACACACACACACACACACACACACACACACACACACACACACACACATACACATACACATACACATACACATACACATACACATACACATACACATACACATACACATACACATACACATACACATACACATACACATACACATACACATACACATACACATACACATACACATACACATACACATACACATACACATACACATACACATACACATACACATACACATACACATACACATACACATACACATACACATACACATACACATACACATACACATACACATACACATACACATACACATACACATACACATACACATACACATACACATACACATACACATACACATACACATACACATACACATACACATACACATACACATACACATACACATACACATACACATACACATACACATACACATACACATACACATACACATACACATACACATACACATACACATACACATACACATACACATACACATACACATACACATACACATACACATACACATACACATACACATACACATACACATACACGTATATAAATATATATAGTGTATAATTATTATATACTATACTTATTACAAAAAACTATTACAATTATTACAATTATGGAACTATTTTGTCCGTTTTATACATAAACAAACAATTTTTTCCCCACTTTCCTTTTTTCAGCCCATAAAATTTACAAATCACTAGTTAACTGAAATTGATAGGTGAACACTGACTGGTCATATCATTCGTTTTTGTTTAAAGCACAGTTACACAATTTCGAAACCGTAAAATGTTAAATTATCGGCATCGGTGGCTAATTAAAAATGTATCTAAAAAACACGTTCTTCATACATAATTTTCACATGCCAGCCGGAGTCGGCAAAATTTTACCGACTCCGACTCCGGCAAAAAATGACCGACTCCGATAGAATCAGATTCCGACTCCGAGTCTGCAAGACTGCTTCCGACCGACCAATGGCTCTCTCAGCCCGTCATTAAGTGCTCTCCAGAATAACCGAGAGCTTTCCCAGACTTGCACAGGGCCCTCTTAAATATGGCAATGGCCCTCTTAGACAAGCGTATGGCCCTCTAAGATCAGACAGTGGTCAACTATGGTCGACCGATGATCCTCTCAAAGAAGCGGAGGGTCCTCTCTTGGGCACTTAGGGCTCTCTTAGGCCAGAAAACGCCCCCCCCCCCCATGGGACGACTGAGGATCCTTTCTGACTGGCAAACGGACCTTTCAGACAGGCATAGGGCCCTCTCAGGCCTGACAAAGGTCATTTCAGAACGACTAGGAGCTTAAGGCTTAAGGCATGGAAAATACTGTCCCAAACCAACTGATGCCCCTCTCAGACGGCTGGGTTCTTTCCAGCCTAGACAATGGCCCTCTAAGGCCAGCCTGGGGCCCGATCAGGCCTGTCAAGAGCCACTCAAGCTGACCTCAGGCCCCTGAGGCTGAAAAGCACCTCATCAAACTGACCGAAGGCACCTTAGGCCGATAAATGGCCTTTTCAAGTCGACCAAGCCGACCGAGAGCCCCTTAAGGCCGTCAGAGGACCACCTCAGGCAGACCGATGGCCCCTTCAGGCCGCCTGAGAGCCCCTCAGCAGACCAAGGACCCCTCAGACCGAAAAAAGATCCTTCAAGGTGGCTGAGGTCCCCTCAGACCGAACGAGAGCTACTCAGGCCGACCGAGGTCTCCTCAGGCATACCGAGCGCCACTCAAGCCGACTGAGGCCCCCTCAAGCAGACAAAGGGTCCCTCAGGCCGACAAAAAGAGTACCTCAGGTCGAATAAATGCTCCTCAGGCCGACCAAAGGCCCCCTCAAGCCGGCCGAGGTTCCCTCAAGCCGATCGAGGGCCTCTAAAGTCGACCGAGGGCCCCTCAGGCCAACCGATCTCCCATCCAAGCCGACAGAGGCCCCCTCAGACCGAAGAAGAGTTTGTCAGGCCGACTGGACCCCCTCATTCCAACCAAGGGCCCCCTCAAGCCGGCTGAGGATCCCTCAAGCCGACCGAGGGCCTCCTAGTGAACCGAGGGCCCCTCAGGCCGATCAGCCCGACTGAGGCCCCCTCAGGCCGGCAGGGAACCCTCAGGCCAAACAATGGCTCCTTAGGCCGACTGGAACCCCCTCAGGTGGACGAAGAACTCCCTCAAGTCGACGGAGTGCCCTCTCAGGTCGACCGAGCTCCCCTCCAGGCCCAACGAGGCTCGCTCAGGCTGACCGACGGCTCGTCAGGTCAACCAAGGTCCCCTCAGGCCGACTTCGTTTAACCTCCTGAAAGAGCCATTAACCCCTAGGCCCCCCTGGCCACGATGACCCGATGCTCTTTGATGGCTCGATCCCCTCGATGTTCCTCCGTATCAAACTATTATTTTAGCACGGATGTAGGATATTTGGGATATTGCGATACCAGGGAGCCAAAAAGGCGGCATTAACTATCAGCCCCATCAGCAGGCTGCATTAACTATCTAGGCAAACAATAAATTTACAATACATTCCATTGAACACCATTTAAATAGAACACTCCGATCGCTAATTGGTCATGCTACCCCTCCACTATGCGCTAATTTGAACGCTTGAACCTTGTATCTACGGACTTGTTAGCAGAAGAGAATCCATTCTACCAACTTACCCATTATATCATAATCGAAAAGCAGTCGCAGACGGAATCGCAATGCTCGTAAATCGTATACTTCTAAGATGGAATACTCCTAAGATAGAATCACATCTTGATATGATGAAATACGCAAAATTCAAAACAGAACAATCTGTACGGGTAGTCCTTTAAATTTTAGGGGGCCCAAATTTTGGGGAAAATTGGGGAGCCCGGAGCACCATTGGGGGGCTCAGCTCAACATTGGGGGGCTCGGGCCCTCCCAAAGAGATATAAAGTTCCGCCCCTGGACTGAGAATAGACTCGGCCATCAAACTGCAATCTCGGATTTTAGAGGTTTATTGATAAGCAAAAGTTTGAGAAATCCAGACAAAAAAGTGTTTGCAATATTTTCAAAACAAATCAGAGTTATCCAAAACGGGAATATATGTGATCGAGACGTGTCCGGTGAATATGTGTACCAACTTTTATGTCGACATCGTCAAAAATAACTGACTTGATATTTCAAAGACCAAAATCGACCACCTCTCACAGCATTACCATGCATACAAAATGCATTTCCGTTTTTGCTTTTTACTTCTATTTATATGAAATAAACAATGTTATAAGGGCATTGTTCGCGTTCTAGACGAAAAACAAACCCATAAACATGTGTTACAACGCCCAACGCCTAATGATGGTAATCAGAAGTTTGACCTCGTGACCTCGGATGACCATGACCTGACCCAAGGTCATCAAAAGCTTAGAATGGTACTTAGAAGTGTCAGACACACGAATTCGTACCGATTTATTGACTGCTTATGCGTTTAGTATCGCAATTTTGCTCAACAATCCCATCCACCGATACCTTTATTTACGACACGGTCAAACATTTTGTCTTTGACGTGACCTGTGACGTCATGGATGACCCCAAGGTAAATAATATTAAGTTTCCCTCCACAAATTTTCCAGGGCCACCAAATTCCGTTTGAATTTGTAAAATCGGTCAAGTAGTTCCGGAGATCCAAGGGGCGGGGGGAGGGTAAATAGCTCCCCCGTGAGTTGCGTTATGGAACATATACCAGTAACTGCCGGGTTAAATCGTCCCAGAATGGACCAAAATATGATACGTGAACAATACAACACCTTAGGAAATATCTCAATACGTAACACACATTTGAATCCTATGATATCGAAGGCCCCAATTTTACCCTAATTATATTGATTGCAAGCAATCCCAGCGTTACAAAAGCCCTGCAACATGTCCGCTATTTAACGTAATGTATTCCTTGATTAATTGGCTTTCTAATGATGTTTTACTGGTTGATGTATGTTGTAAGGAAAACAGTTATAGGGGTTAATAGGTTTGGGGAGGCTAAATCGTCCTGTCTGCCCACTGTACGCTGTAAGCTGTGCTGTGTAAGCTGCTGTAAGCTGTGCTGTGTAAGCTGCTGTAGCAAGCCGCGACACAGGCACCCCGTCACGGGCATGACGTCATCTGGCATCTGTACTCACCTGCAGAAGGCCTTCAGCGCCCGCTGAATTATCCTGGCCGCCAGATCCATCTGCTTCCACAGACGCGTCGACGACACGATCTCTAGCTCCTTCCTCGTCGGGAACTGCTTCTTGAACTTCTCGTTCATTTGCTCTTGTAGCTACGGGAAATGAGAGACATTAGGGATCCGGAGCCGGAGGGTTCGCGTGTTCAGTCGGCATGCAGGGTGCTACACGAGTGGGGCAGATCTACGGAGGTCTGATGCATGCGTGATGGGGTGGTAACTGAGATCGCTCGCTCACTGTCGGAGCGCGACTTTCCAGATCAATGAGACGGAATGTGTCATTACCGACATGACAGCGCGAGACACGCTGTATGTCTCATGTGACAGCGCGAGACACGCTGTATGTCTCACGTGACAGCGCGAGACACGCTGTATGTCTCACGTGACAGCGCGAGATACGCTGTATGTCTCACGTCATGCCAAATCAGAGATAGAAGGCGGAAAATAGAGACATGAAGATAAAAACAGGCACAAAGAGATAGAGGCAAAGAGGATAGGAAGGGAGGAAGATAGACAAGATAGACAGTATCCGATTTTTAGGTTTCAGGTCAACGGGTGACCTTCCAGGTCAAGTGAATGACCTCGGATTTACCACGTCCAGAACAGCGAACTTGCTCTTCAGAAAACCTCAAAATTAGAATTTGATAAATGTAAATACAAAGGCATGTTCCTAGACCAGTTTTGGCTCAGAAATACAGAAAAGTTAATTATTTGTTCGCATCTTGCAAAAAAAGTAAAAAAAAAGTAATAAAAAAATGACGTCATCAGTATCTTACACTTAGGGAGCCATCACTCAGTCAAAAATGAAGATATTGTTTTGAAATTTGGCATGGGTATTGTCCATACTCAGTTCTCTCACATATATTCTGGTTTTTCTAATATCTTTGAAAATTTTGATTTTGTGTTGATGAAAAAAACAGTTTTGTTGTATTTTAGGGGTCAAAAACCCACAATTTTGCAAATCCGAGATTACCATTTTAAAGAGAATGCCACTTTGTATCTTTGGTGAATTGCGTTTTAAATTTTCTTTTAAACTCTGTTTTCTACAATTTTTCAAATATGTATCGTTTTTCCACCAACATGACATCAAAACATGATTATCTCCCAAACTACTTAACCAATTTAAAATAAATTTTACAGCATACGTATAATTGTTGTTAACTCAGCTACCGAAAATTGCAGCCAGATGCGCCGCATTTCTAAAAAGTTGTTAAAGAAAAACCACAGTGGGGCCTGTCAGCCCCCCGTAGCCCCCCGTAGGACGAGGGTTAATAGATAAACAGATAAACAGATTCAAGACAAACAAATAAACAAACCAAACCAAGAAATGGGCAAATAGACAGAGACATGCACATATACAGAGACAGAGGCAGAGACAGAGACAGAGACAGAGACAGAGACAGAGACAGAGACAGAGACAGAGACAGAGACAGAGACAGAGACAGAGACAGAGACAGAGACAGAGACAGAGACAGAGACAGAGACAGAGACAGAGACAGAGACAGAGACAGAGACAGAGACAGAGACAGAGACAGAGACAGAGACAGAGACAGAGACAGAGACAGAGACAGAGACAGAGACAGAGACAGAGACAGAGACAGAGACAGAGACAGAGACAGAGACAGAGACAGAGACAGAGACAGAGACAGGACGAAGAGAGATGGGCAACAAATAAGAGAAGTGATATAAAAGAGAGACTCCGAGGCTGGTCGCCTCATGTACCACAGGAACGTTCAGCTAGGCATGGTCGTCGTCACGAGGGGCACGTCTTAGCGCGCGCCTCGTGCGTACATGCGAACTGTCAGGCCGGTGCTGCAAACTGACGACCATGCCCGCCGCCTTTACGAGGCTGAATACGTTCCAGATAGCACACAGCTCTCGTTACTGGCTGATCTCCATAGTGGTCAAAACTTTGTCCGCCCTTGTTCGCTGTCTGACACACCGCCTTGGTCATACAGTGAGAATGTGGTTTACCCAGTACTGTCAAAATCTCAAAAGTGGGTGAAAATATACATGTCAGCCTTGCTCCGAAACATTTCATCGTCTGCCGCTTCTAGCTTGATTGTAAACTGTGTTCACCGACATCAATACATCAGCGCTGCTCAGCTCAAGCGCTTTGAATCGAGTGCGTTCCCTTTCATCAGTGAGTTCGGGAAGATCTGATGCTAAGCACCCTTGCAGATACTCGCATCATTAGATAGCGTACCGGCCCGAGACATTGAGTATCAGTCGCCGTCCGAGCCTCATTAAAGCTTCCTTTGAATTCTCCGAAACGTTCAACAGGGGCAGCTTAAAACTAGATTGAAACCAACTTGAAACCAGCTGCAACAAATGTTGATAAGTTCTTCATTGAACAGAAACAAAAAACTAAAAAAAGGATGAGAGGAAAAGTGCACAACTGTCTAGCTGAGCAGGAGTCGGTCATTAATTTTGGACGCATTAAAGCTGGTCACGTAATTTACCGGCCTAACTTGAATATTCACTTATTATCGTTTTACAATATACTACGATTTTGTTGGTGTTTAGCTCACCAAAATTAACATATCCCACCAAAGAGCCAAACACATTCTCGTGGTATGACCAAATAAAGCGGTGTGGCTCCCACATCCGGAGCCAGCTTTCCCACAACAGCGAACATGAGCGGCCAAAGTCTGTACCTTATGGAACTCCTCCGTTTCTTCGACGTGGCCGAGCACATGCTTGGTGAGTGCGTGCAGAATGTCCAGGCAGTGGATCTTGTCGCCTCGCGCGATGGGCAGGTTGAAGCTGACCAGCGCCACCGTGTTGGGCTTGCCGATGCCCAGTGGCGGGTCCAGGGACGCAATGAAGTCGGACAGCTGCGAGAAGTTGATGAATTGGGTGGCGTGCGGGTCGTACCTGCCAAGCAGACACATCGCAACATCGGCACGTCAAACGATCAAAGCGCAAGGAAGCCGACAAGCGATGGATGAATTTTCGTTGTCCGGCGGCTTGGTGAAGGGCATACATTACAAGTATATTTTACATCAATATTATACAGTTCATTTAACATCATGAAGAAGACAAATATGTATGGACCCGACATCCATCCAAGTCCTCTCTGTCGATATGCGATTAGGAGGAGATCCTAAGGCATATCGTATCTCCCGAGACATCTGGAATCGGACTTCACTTTCCAGCCTTTCTCACTTGGCCCAGCGCACGTAGAACATCTCGAGATCCTCCTCCACGATGCCAATCTCCTCCTCCTGGTGCGCCTGGTTGAAGTTCTCCAGGATCACAGCGATGTACATGTTGATGACGATCATGAAGTTGATGACGATGAAGGTGACGAAGTAGATGATGGCGAAGAGCGGCTGGCCGCAGTCGCCGTACGGCAGGATGTCACCGTTCTCGGCCGTCAGGTGCGGGTCGCAGTCGGGCGGCTGCGCCATCAGCGGGTCCAGCACGTCGTTCCAGCCCGCCGAGGTGATCAGCCTGAAGGCGCCGAGCTAGTCAGCGAAGCTACATTTCACCAACACAATGTAGTGTTTTATCATTTTACCCACTCCAGACTATTCGGCCCAGAGGTACATCCTTTCGTTCAAAACACATCATTCACGCAGGGCCCCACTCATGGGTGGAGTTACCCGATGTGTCACCCATGGGCCCGAGGTTCAGCCGAACACACCTGAAGAGCTATGGGCCCGAGGTACAGCCGAACACACCTGAAGAGCCATGGGTCCCAGGTACAGCCGAACACACCTGAAGAGCAGGATCATGCTATTGCCGAACGTCTCGAAGTTCATGATGTCGTCGATGACGCCGCTGTGCTTGATGTTGGCGAACAGCGCGATGCCGATGATGGCGTAGATGAACATCACCAGGAAGAGCAGGGCGCCGATGTTGAAAAGCGCCGGCAGGGACACGATCAGCGCGAACAGCAGCTTCCGGATACCCTTAGCCGCCTGCCGAGATCGGGACAAGTCGTCAGATCAAACGGAGACGCTGGACTGCCGTGCCTAATGTTCCCGTTTCCGAGGCATCGCGCTGGCCATTTTTTTGTTGCATTGGCCATGCGGCGGCAAAAGCGAACACTGGTCCGCATATCGGGAGCAGTCGCCAGAAAACAGAAGAAGCGGTTTCCTGATTGTGAAGGTCATCAGCGAACGGAGGCACAGGCCCATCAACTGAACATATTCGCCAGTAAACAGAGGTAGCGGCACGTAGATCGGACGATCGTCAGCAAATGGAACAGACACCAGTCTGCAGGTTCGGCACAGTCAGTCGGTATCAAGCATTGGAGAAATAGTTGTTCGTTTCTGCTTGGGAAAGCTATTCTGACATGAAAAGCCCGGTGGATATCGAAGGAGTGGTTCTTGAAAGGTCTCTGTTTGATTGTAATATTATAATTGGCACCGTACAGATGTCAACAGATGCTGCATAAGGCTCTAAGTATAGACGTATGCTTTTGGCAGATATATCCGGCATTACAAAAATTAACACGATAATGACGACCAGTTGCAGAGACTATGAACGGCGACCAACAAGAGGCGATGATTGGCAAGGCAGGCTGAGAGTACAAGTGACACGTTCACGTATAGCATACGGGACCGATGACGGAAGAAACGGACAGAAAAGTGACTTCGTAGACAGAAGCACTAACAGCAGTGACCTCACGGATTGACGGAAGTGACAGCAGTTACAGACGATAAATTGTGACAGAAGGCACAGGCTCCACACACTGACATCTGATAACAATACAGACAAGATTGACATGGCAGATTTATATCACGGCTTAAATATAATCCGTGTCGCCAGCATGGAATGACATACAAAATGTCCAGTAGTATGGGCTGGCAGACTGACAACACAGGTTGGCAGCGTCAGCTGCCAATGGGGACAGACAATTCAGACAATATCAGCACAGGCAGACACCGGTTAGCGGCCGCATTAGTCATCGTCAAACACAGACATAGATGTTTGTTTAACTGATGATTTCTTGGATGGGCTGCGGTACAGCGTCTGCTTGTGGATGAGCGCCGCCACGGACACAACGAGCGCCAGCAGCAGTTTCCGAACATACATCACCGCCTGTCGACCGGGAATCGCCGTCAACAGCAGACACCCGCACCCGCACCCGCACCCGCACCCGCACCCGCACCCGCACCCGCACCCGCACCCGCACCCGCACCCGCACCCGCACCCGCACCCGCACCCGCACCCGCACCCGCACCCGCACCCGCACCCGCACCCGCACCCGCACCCGCACCCGCACCCGCACCCGCACCCGCACCCGCACCCGCAACCGCACCCGCACCCGCACCCGCACCCGCACCCGCACCCGCACCCGCACCCGCACCCGCACCCGCACCCGCACCCGCACCCGCACCCGCACCCGCACCCGCACCCGCACCCGCACCCGCACCCGCACCCGCACCCGCACCCGCACCCGCACCCGCACCCGCACCCGCACCCGCACCCGCACCCGCACCCGCACCCGCACCCGCACCCGCACCCGCACCCGCACCCGCACCCGCACCCGCACCCGCACCCGCACCCGCACCCGCACCCGCACCCGCACCCGCACCCGCACCCGCACCCGCACCCGCACCCGCACCCGCACCCGCACCCGCACCCGCACCCGCACCCGCACCCGCACCCGCACCCGCACCCGCACCCGCACCCGCACCCGCACCCGCACCCGCACCCGCACCCGCACCCGCACCCGCACCCGCACCCGCACCCGCACCCGCACCCGCACACGCACACGCACACGCACACGCACACGCACACGCACACGCACACGCACACGCACACGCACACGCACCTACACACATCTACACACACCTACACACACACACGCATACTAGTGCCAGTCTATACTCATAACGAGTACACACACGCACACACGCACACACACACACACGCACACACGCACACACGCACACACGCACACACGCACACACGCACACACGCACACACGCACACACGCACACACGCACACACGCACACACGCACACACGCACACACGCACACACGCACACACGCACACACGCACACACGCACACACGCACACACGCACACACGCACACACGCACACACGCACACACGTACGCACTCCAGCACGCACCCATGTATCCATGCCAACTGACTGACTGATAGTTACATAAGCATAATGTGCTCTCCGTTCATCAGGGTCATGCCCTGCCACTGGCAAGGTTGCAGAAGCCTCTGAAGAAATCCCCCACATCACACGTGTTTGTTGGCGTTAGTATCTTAGTTCTTCGTACATAGGGATCCGTATTGGTTACACGGGCATGGCATTAATACCATGGGTACATGGGCTGAGAAAACAGAGGAGGCACTTGAAATAGACACGAGAACAGACCTTTAACTACTGCATACCTAGCTGAAAATATACATGCTTATATGACTCAAAGGACTATACCAGCTAGGTATTTAAAGGAAATAGTTCACCTTCAACATTAGTTTTAAACTGAGATAGCAGTTTTGTAGCCCGTGTTGGAAAACCCCTATCTGCAAGTTTGTTTTTGACTGAAAAGACTCCAGCCGAATATATTTGAGTTTTTGGCGAAGGAATGCGGTGCTGGCGAAAGAATGTTGTACTGGTTCTAGCCCGGACAGAGGCTATACCATCAGCCAATCAGCTTGCAGCTGTTGCTAGCAAGCGAAACGCCGGCGGCCGGTTGGCGCATCTCTAATGCGAGTATATCCTTACGCGACTACTTTTGAATCTGATTGGCTGAACCATATTTTTTTTTAATTCGCGTGAGGTCAGGACTCTGACTCAGAGATTATGCATATAGTTTTGATAAACAATAATAATTTACGGCCTTCTGTCCTGAATCGGCGCGATATAAGGCCATTTTTTGACAATATAAAAAAAAATGTAGTAAAAAATATAATCAAATCGTGTTTGGGAAAATTGTCCAATGTGAACTAATTATATTAAAACACATACATCACTACCAGCAACTACTAGAACACAGACATCACTACACGTTTGGCACCAATAGGAATTGACCATGCTGAACTAACTCACCTTGATTAATCGTAGTATCCGACCTATCCTGAAGACGCGCACGACGCGTAACAGAGTGGGTGGGATGGGGAACTCGGTGCTGACGTGTTCCGCCTCTATGACAAGACTGACGATCGACAGTCCGACCAGTATAAAGTCAAACAAATTCCAGGGCACAGTGAAGTAATGGAGCCGAAGACCGATGATTTTCACCAACGCCTCTGCAAACAAACACAAACATGGCAAACGGCGTTAGGTTTGTGCATGGACAAATCCAGCCGGCCGGGGGTGGGGGGGGGGGGGGCAAACTGTTTTCTAGCGGACCTTACCTACCCCCAATTTCGAATTTCTTCCTGGATTTGGGCCACTTTATTTTGCAACCACACGATTTCTATTTTTTAGGTGTTTAGATTTTCGACCCTTTGGGATATCGAAAAAGAAAAGATGTCAGCTTGCAGTTCCTATTGTTCTGACATTGCCTTACACTGAGCAAAACTATGTCAATTGTCAGCTGTGTACAGGGGCGTCGCCGATAATTTTTGAGTGGGGGTCGGCTAAAAGGACGAAAAAATGTACCCCAATTTGTTATGCGTGTATTTAAGCCTTTGCAACATTTTTAATGTGGATTTGCATGTTATAGTAGGTACTTGTTATTTAGCGCCGCGAAGCAACGCAATTTTTTTCGGGTTTGCCTGATAAAACCCAGAAACATATACATTTTGTTTAGCTTCTTAGCCTTGTAGAGGATAAGAAGCTAAAAATGTTATTCATTAAATTCAGCGTTACGACGAAACTAAGACGATAACGATGGCTTCGTTATGATGATGGCCACTGATGTGACGCCGCGAAGCGGCGGCGTGAACATTTTAATTTTAGGTCGTGGAAAACGCAATTTTAATATTGGAACCAGACCGTAAGTGGAGCCAAGCCTCAGGTAACCCCTTTGCATGGTTGCACATCACGGTATGTTGAAAAATGTTGAAATGAAGGTAGTTTTTCATATACATTAGCCTCGGATAGTAAATCACGATGGCAGGTGGCAGTCTGCGCTCAATAGTACATATGATAATAACAACTGCAGTCTGTATACATACCTATGTACCAAACTGTAACAAACAACTGGTAATGGTGCAAATGGTGCAAATGGTTTCAAAGTATAAGCAAGAGGCAGACCGACATTTCCGCGCATAAATGGTCTCTGTGGATCTGGAGGAGCCTATGGGAGATGGCTTGGGGAGATAGTCCTGGCCTGGTCCCCACTATTAGCTCTTCGGGCCAGCAAGTTGGGCACGGCTGGAACAGCTTCCGGTTGCGGAGGTCCGCGTCTTTGCGTTCGCGTCGCCTTTTTCGGAACTCGGCAGACTAGCTAAACATGTAGCCCGCTTTAAAGTTAATATTTTATGAAGAGAGTTGGCCCTGGGGCCAGCAATTACCGCCAAGGAGAGCCTCTGCAAGACACTTAATGGAATTAATTTTCCAAATTTGTATATGCAATTGCGAAACTTGCGTCATGTCGCGAAGCGGCGCGAAATTTAACAGTTTTTTCACTGTGGCTAGCTGGATTTTGACTGCTGCAATTTTGGGATGCCCAGTACGCAAATATATCATGTATTAGACTTCACGTCTTGGGGGGTGCAAAACATAGTTTGGCCCCCCTTAAGCAGGATGGGGGGGGGGCACGGCCCCGTTCACCCCCTCCCCCCTCCCCTGGATCCGCCCTTGGGTTTGTGACTAATGATAATAAACATCCGGGAAATCGGACATTTGGGTACATACAGATATGCATCACTAAGTGATATAAAGTGTATTCTTCAGCGAATGCATCAACTAAAATTCAGTAGGTCGCTGATGATTGTCCTTAGTGAATATCCAGTGGAAAATTGAGGGAAATTAATCTTCGATATGACAGATTGAGAATTGAGATACAACATCTTGTTTCAAACTTACCTCTACGTTTGTTCCCCAAACACATGTTATTTTATGGAATATCCGTGGTTGCCGACATGTCACCCATAATTGAAATGACATTGGTCTAATAGGTTAATGGAGTATACGTGGGAAATAAACATACAGCGTGTAATGAGATCACCATCAAAGAGCTCAGTCTGACGAATCCGCAATCTGTGATAATGTGATTATTCTGAAGGCAGACTACCGTCAGGAGACGGGCAAGATGAAACACTGAACTGAAGAAACACTGAACCTTTGTCTGGTGAGTATTTTTTGTTTGTTTACTACACTGAAAAGCAGGGTTGAGATCATTTTTTTTTGCATCTCAGGATTATACATGCCTATCTTGTTTAAGCCACTACAAACATCTTGATGTGTTTTTGTCTCATCAGAGAATTCCACGTCGTATCAACGGAGTAGTTCTAGCACAAAATCAGTGTGAGTGATCTCCGACGAGATGGGGGCAGATCGCCCAACGGAAGGATATATATTGTACGCATTTTCTATATATCTTGGACGCATTTATGTAATTTTCAGAGTTCCACGAAAGTACTCGCGGAGTCCCATTTGGATGTCTCATACATTTGACGATTCTGCACATTTGGAAATGAAATACCCATTATCTTCACGCAACACCGTGAACACTCCGCAATCCGCCAAAAACGGAATCAGCTGATCAAAGTTAATGTCTCTTTTTTAATATTGATTTATTAATTTGTAAACTATATTACCTACTTTTCTGCAGCTACTAATTTGCTTTTTTGTATAATTGTCATGGAAACTGTTTGCCAAGCCATATTAAAACATATTGAACCAATGTGTCTGTCACGAAATGCTATGAATATGCAATTATCAGCTGACTGAAATAAACTTGGCGCAAAACACGGTTCGAAATATTTGTAAACTGCGTGCAACTGTTCCAGCGTGTTTCGGTTTCCGGCTGCTGGATATACGATGGTAAGTTATTTTTCATTATTATTATTACATTGTGAAAGTACATCATCATGTCGTTGAATTTTAGTTTGATACAAGGAATGCACCAATACTCACCACAATGACAGTGTTGATGATTTTACTGGTGCAACTGCAATGCTGTACAAAGTGTGATTTCTGGTTACAGCCGGGGTTGGTCAAAATTTCAATATAAATATCTGGTATATATTGACTATGTTTTGCTCCTGTAATGTAATAATTTCTTTATAAATTGTAAACACTCTATCACCTTCTGCACACTTTACTTAATAATCAGGCGCGGATCTAGGATTTTGGTCAGGGGCGCGCCCTAACGCCCCCCCCCCCTATATTTGCGCCTGACAATTTTGTTTTGTTTCTTGCATAGGTATTAATTTCAGGGATGTAGGAACATCACAGAAAGTGGGGGCCGTGAAACTTTGATTTAGTTTTGAGAGAAACCCAACCACCTATATGCAATATTTATTTGCAGATTTAGGCTCTTCTCACCTTGGTGAACTTTTTGCTATTAAAACTTTTACTCACCACCCAAAATAACATATTTTTGAAAAACAAAATGGCAGAAAAGTGGGGCTGTGTCCCCCTGGTCCCCGCCCAAGGCTATGTAAACCAGGTAGGAAATGTTGCCAAATGAACACGGCCGAGCTGTGGACGCTGCTAATTTTTGTCACACTTTTGGCTAATTTTTGTCACATTTGTTTGCCCATGTTAAAGGGAATGTTTCACCTTTCTGAACGTTGTCAAATATACGCTGGTTGTAGCCAAAAATATGAAGTAAGTGCTGCTGAAAACGTTGGTGATATTTTTTATCTTGAAGTCACTATACTTTATACAAATTAAGGTTTAAAATTTGGGATGATGACGTCATTATTGAGCTATAGACTGCCACTGATTGGCTGACAAAGTGGGATTGGCTGTCAGCCGATCAAATGGATCAAATGGACTGCCTAAGCCCGAAACACTGGAACTGGCTGATGGAGGTGTTCTACGCCGTGACATCTGATACAGCAAAGTAAGAGAAGAAATGATATATCCTCTAACCAGACTGGTTATCATCATACTCCTTATCTACAGCTGACCTTATCTACAGTGGTGTGTACTGGCCGTACCATTCATTCTAAGCCGACCACCGACTGCTGGTATACCCGTTTGTTGTGTATTGGCCATGCCACTCGCTGTCTACAGCCGAACATCGACTGCTGGTGTACGCAGTGCGTTATGTGCTGACCATACCAATCCCTGTCACAGTCGACCACCGATTGCTGGCGTAGTCGTTGTTTACCTATTGTACTTTCTTACGTATTCGTGCCGTTTGATATGTTGACATTAATCCTCCAGCTTATTGATTTCGATTTTCCATCAATATTATATCGGTTGGTAGTTGTATTCCAGATCTAAATTTATTTCAACACACGCACTGCCGGGGGTTCGCGCCAACCACCAACTGCCGGGGGTTTGACCCCCATAAGATCTCGAACACCATGCAACGTAGCGACAAGCAGAAAACGGTGTTAGATAGCTTGAACAAGCTGTATCGGAAAGTATATCGGTCTTGTTTTAGGTCGCCAATATTGAGGTCGCCAGAGGTCCCCGAAGGTGAAATTTCGGCTATATGAGTGTCCTTGAAAAGTATATATCTCGATAACTAAAAGAGACACGCGTAAAAGCATTTGAAAGATAATATTTATTTTTTTGTCGGTAACATTTCATCGGAATTGACCTAAGGTTAAGTCAGCAGAAGAGTTAAGAGCAGCAGAGTTAAGTCAGCAGAAGCGATTTAATTTGAAACATTCTAAAAACCGCCTCATTGTCAAGGAATTACTTTTGAGGAATAGCTTTTAGCATGATAGAATAAAACAGATTTCACTATTGTTTGCCTCGTCGAGACACATCGAATGATATTTTGGGTGACTTATTTATGTCATCTCAAAATTGACCTGACCTGAGGTCACGTCAAGTTCAACTCTTACATCAATGGATTTTTCTCCAAACCCCACATACAATGATTAAAACCCCATTGATCTACCTTGATTTGATAAATAGTTATTGAAGAAAACCCATACGTGACCTGGGGGGTCACCTGAGTTGACCATGTAGAGGTCAAAGAACAGAAATGTGACACGGGCTTTGCATTTGGCACAAGAGTGATAGATCTGTTGAAAACTGGTCAGATTTAGCCATTTCCTGTGGATTTATAAGTGTTTTAATTTTTTCCCCATTTACTTATAATGGGGAGGTCACGCAATTGACCTGGACTTAGGTCACCGATATATAAATTCGAGATTAAAAAAATTGTAGGTACTTGTCACCTGATGACATCATGTGAGTTTCAAACCGTTTGGTCAAGCACTTTGGCTGTGGCACGACCGCAAACTTTTTTGGAGGTGTGTCACTTGACCTGGTAATCTGACCTGAGATGACCCGAGGACAACAATTTTACATGTGTGTGATTGATGCCCAAACAGCTGTGCCAAATTTGGCGGTGGCTGCGCACCGCCGATTTCCGCTATGAATGAAAACCGGAGGGAGGCGGAAATCCCCCCCCCGCCCCCCGACAGTGTGCGTGTTAACCCGCCATTGACTGGTGGGGTGTTTAACGCCCCACCCCCTTCCGATGAATTTGCGCAATAGCTGAAAAAACTAATATCGCTATCAACGTAAAACTTCGGGTACCTTCGATAGGGCAAGTAGTTTCTGAGATACAAAAAAGGTGCGCACGTGCGCACGTGCAGAGGCACCCCACCCCTGACTTGTGGGAAATTGGCGGCTGGAGGACCCTAACCACACACCAAATTTGAACACAATCGGCTCAGCCATTCCTGAGATATAGAAAAGGGGTGTGCACGTGCGCACGTGCAGAGGCACCCCACCCATGACTTGTGGGAAGGCGGCGGCGGAGGGGTCCCTAACCACACACCAAATTTGAACACAATCGGCTAAGCCGTTCCTGAGATATATAATAGGAGTGTGCACGTTCGCACGTGCAGAGGCACCCCACCCCTGACTTGTGGAAAAGTGGCGGCTGAGAGGTCCCTAACCACACACCAAATTTGAACACAATCGGCCTAGCCGTTGCGGAGTTTTTGCGAGAAACCACTTTTCAACACCCCTCACGCGGCACGCGCCACGTGCAGTGGTAATGACCCACATGAGTCGGCACCGGTCTCAACCAGGTTTGGTTGGATGGGGCTACTCAGCCAAGAAACCCGCTTGTCAATCAGACGTGCGGTTGCAGAGGTATTAGATTCTGAAAGCGTCGCCACGGGCCGGGCCGCTCATATTCAGATTGTTCCCATATACCAAGGAAGGACGAGCGAGCGCTTCGCGCTCGCTCGTAATCATGGTTAAGTCTTTTGTGAAAGAAAAAAAAAATCGTCGATTTTTCTCTCTCAAGTTATAGCGAATTTAGTGACGTCACTAAACACGAGTTTTACACCAGAATCAGCTAAACATTGCCAGGTCGTACAAACTACAAATGCCACATTTGAAGCAAAATGCAATCGAAAAACGCCAAAAGATAGCAGATTGCAAGGGATACAAACCAGCTATCTCTGATTTTTCACAATTCTAGTTTTTTACCCCCAAAAAACAAAAAAAAACTATTTTTTTTTGGGGGGGGGGAATTATCACAAAATCAAAATTTTATCAAATATTCACAAAACCGGAAGATATGTCAGAGAACTATACGTAAGCCACTACTATACCAAATTTCAAACTAATATTTCAATTTTTGACTCACTTATGACATCTTAACCCTATTTGTAACAGGCTCCTGGCTACCCCTATTTGTAACAGGGGGGGGGTCGGATTCCGCCCCCCCCGGAGATCTCGAGATCTACCCGTCCGATTTTCAAAAATTAAACGGTTTTTGGTTCCCCTCAACACGATCTACATTTATAAATAATATTACAAATATAAATTTGGGATAGGGGGCAACAGGGGGGCAAAAACTACAAATTTTAGTGGTATTTTTGATGCAACATAGCTTTCATGTTTATCGACCGATTTGAACACAACTAATAGGAATCGATAGAGATTGAATTGGAAATTGATATATGACGGTGTCGTTTGAAACTTCAAAAATCATAGGCGTGTGCAGGTCACTCAATATGAGGGTGAGGTCAATGCGTAATAAAACCATTTTTTGATGTTGTTTTTTGATAAATGAAATAGTATGTGATTGAGACATTATACAAAACAGTTATAAATCATATTTTTTGCCATAGGCGGTACCAGGTCAGTGAAAAAGGGGGTAAAATTGGGAAAAAGTATTAACCACAGACAAGTTGCTACCCAGCACTATAAATATGTTACTGATCATAGATAGTTCCTTTTTGCATGTTGTACTTCATCATAGGCGTATCCAGGATCCAAACTGGGGCGGCGCAAGACCTTTTGATAAATATATTATCCGCTATTATGATACTAACTAGTCAACAGTGAATATTTCACTTACAACTTCAATTAGCATTGCTTACCCCCCTTTTTACCCTACCTGGACTCGCCTATTATCTTATAATCATTCGTAGAGTAGCCTGTGGTGCGTGTTTCATCCGAAAACTGCAGTATGTTATGTCGTTGTACGCCCATGCCTCTTAGTTTCCTTGCAATAATATGACACCCTTTCTTCCATTCCTGCGCGCGCCTCTGCAAAAAAAATGACTTTATTCCCTTTTCTGGTCTCATATGTGCATATATTATTATAAGCTAAACGTATATTGCGCCGTTATGGCTGGCATATCGTCATCACCATGCCAGTCACCCCCCTTTTCATGTTCCTGAACACGCCCCTGAAACTCTATATATAACAAATTATGCAAATAATGGAAGCAGAAGCTATCTTTTACATCTTGATAGCTATAAATGCCCCTTACATTGCTATATTGGCTTCCCGCCAAGCATTGCATACTTCCTGGAACCCCCCCTTTTTCAAGCCCCTGAAAACGCCTCTGCCATGCAATTTTTATGATATTTCATTAACATCAACTAATTTTCACTTGTTGCAATCACCGTAAGCCGATGTAACTCCTTCATACTTGATGCAGTTAGGAAGAAACCGTGAAGATCGCATTTCCGTATTATCGCCAAATGTCGCCTCCGAACCCACCCAAAACTGTGCCCTGGAACCGCCTCTGTTCAGGTTAAGAACTCAAAATTTTGACTCCAAATGCGGAGTTCAATTCTATGAAAAGTCCCAAAATGTAATGGGCCTGCTCCCAGCCGTTCCGGAGATATCTGCGAAAAACATGAGGGGGGGGGGGGCGAAATCCGCCCCCCCCCCCTTTTACAAATAGGGTTAAGTATGGGTAACTCATGACGTCATATTTTGAAATTACATTGTTTGGCTTGTATTGCCCAGATATAGGAAAATGAATGGCAGAACCGTATTCCTGAGAGAAAACTGATCCATAAACATGCCTTCGCTATTTATATTTATCAATTTCAAATTTTGACCTTCAGTGACCTAAACTTGACCTGAACTTGACAATAACTCCACGTAAATGAGTTAAGTTGGTAAAATGACTATCACTATCGAATTCCCCATACAACATGTGTTGCATGACTTTCGTATACATTTTGCGCATAGTTAATTTCTGTGACCTGACCTTCACTTTGACCTTTGCCAACAATCTCACTTTAGCCCATGCGGGATGTGTATAATACCTTTTGCAGCACTTTGGGTGATCATGGTCGTAATCAATGGCTTTTGCTGGAAAGTATGGCCCATGAACTAAAATACGCCGATTTTGACCTTTGACCTGACCCGTAACCTGACATTTGACCGAACTTTGCAATTTGTTAGCATGCTTTAGATTCATCTTATTGAGAGCTTTCGAATGCCGCCTTGCGCGTCTCGCTGCGATCATTGGTTCGGAAGATAACCAGGGGGGCGTTTAACGCCCCCCTTCCAGTCAATGGCTTTCGGCTGAGGACCCCAGTCAATGCCGGGTTAACGTCATGATTGTGTTATTTAATTTTTGAAAACTTCAATCACGTCTTCTGTTTTCAGATATCGAGACGCTCGGCCTGTCCTCGAGTTTGGTTGTCGGACAATCGGCATTCGACACACGGAGTGATAATGCTGGACTGTCGCTGTCTAACAACGAAGTCGAGGTGGAGAGCTGTGGGGTGTGCGTTGAAGAGGATCTCCAGGACGGGGTTATTCTCGGCGCTGTTGCGCATACTGTTTTCACTAAGCAATCAAAGGTGAAAACCTGGTGATGCCACGTGCCTGGACATCAGTGAAGGGAAGTGTAAGAAAGCGGCTTATGTGTTGGCTTGCCATGGCCTGCACGGGTAAGCCTGCACATTAGCCTCTGCCTAGCGGTTATAGCCAAGTATGTACATACACAAGCACCAGCATGTGGTGTTACAATGGTACGAATGCCTTGTTTCCAAAGTACCCGGTGTTCAGCGTGAACAGATGCACCGAGTTCATTGTAAAGGTTCAGAGCAAGTGTGAGAAGTGTTCCGAGTTCGGTATACTACAATTTATACATAACAGCCATAAATAAGCGTCGGTACCGTTCACCATGTTTTGTTCGGAATAAAGAAGGAAATTTATGCTTGTTTGTTTTTTGTCATCCACGGATTGACGGGACTCACTTTTGTGCGTGGGCTAAAAAGGAGGGAATGAGACGGTATTTTTATGTCTCGCGCAAGATTCGAGAAATGCATCGTTGGATAATCCTCTACGATCTCCGCTTAGTAGTCAGTTTGATACAGAGTAATCGGTCGATATAGTTGTGCGTTATCAGCCGAGCAGTGAGATCATGTTACCGTTTATGTTGAGACAGAAAGCTGTCTCGCTGGAGACAGGGAGATAAAAATTTGGTATAAAATTAGGCAATACGTTCGATGCCCATTAACGTGTCCGATTTAGGTATTTATTTTAATAAACCCATTTATTTATATAGCCAGCTAATTTATATAGCCAGCCATTTCGTTTCCTGCCCATTTCCAGGTCCGATTTATATGTTATGAAACCGATTTGGACAGAACTGCATGGCAAACATAAGACAACGACGCGGGCACATTACTGCGTACAACTTGACACGTACTGAGCAAAACCATTTTCGTTCTGTTCCTCGTTTTTCACCCAAGTCCCATGCCGTTCACAGTATCTGCACAGTTTAGCCGTTTAATTGCCGGAAATATGTCATCCGTCTTCAATAAAATCTCTCAGACGGAGGTTCCACGTCCCGCCAGTCATGCGTTCATTGTTGAACTCAGCGACTGCAGTCTATCAGCGCCTCTGCCGGCTGCCGGCTGAACTACGGGCCGGTGACACGCTGGTCCCGCAGGCCCCGGGGGTCCAAAGTCCATATGGCAGCACGGCGTACATTTTCCTACTAGGCCATAGGATTCCATGTTAAAAAGCCATTTTACGGGCCCACGGCTTTTTTTTACCTGCAACCGATACGACAATACAAAGTAGCTAGAAATCAAGCGTGAACATTTTTCTTTCGATTTCCGGGTTCAAAAGTGTACGCCGTGAGGTTCGTTTTCGAGCTATTAAGCATCTCGTGAACCCATGCAGATCGAGCGATGGCCAAGCGCGGGTTCGAATCCCGCTGCAGACAACAATTTTTCAATTCGACGGAATGAGGGAAACTACGTGAATAGTCACTGACTGTGGCCTTCTTGAAATAGTATATTATTGCTAATGATCTCACATCAACTAAATACTTAATGGTATTGATATATTCAGTAATGCATTTATTATTTAGTGATCATGTGAGAAGACCATTAGTAATGCAATAATATTAAATATAGGTATCGTACGTGATTAGGAATATCATACTTTAGGCAACATACTGTGGGCAAAATATCGGATATAGACTTCAGTATTCTTGGATTTGCACTATAGTGTATATGTGAGTATAGTGAGTGAGTATGTGTAGTATGACAGTGTATAGTAGTCATATAGTACATAGTATACATATATACATATATACATATATATCATATATACATATATACATAGTATACATATAGAGTATATGTGTATAGTACATGAGTATACATATATACATATATACATATATACATGAGTATACAGTATATACATAGATACATATATGACATATAGTACATTTAGTATGTACAGTATATAGCATAGTATGTGTATAGTACATAGTATACATATATACATTATACAGTATAGTACATATAGTGACAGAGAGTACAGTATATACATATGATACATAGTATACAGTGATATATGAGAGTATAGAGTATGATACATAGTATACATATATACATATATACATATATACATATATACATATATACATATATACATATATACATAGTATACATATATACATATATACATATATACATATATACATATATACATATATACATATATACATATATACATATATACATATATACATATATACATATATACATATATACATATATACATATATACATATACATATATACATATATACATATATACATATATACATATATACATATATACATATATACATATATACATATATACATATAGACATATATACATATATACATATATACATATATACATATATACATATATACATATATACATATATACATATATACAATATATACATATATACATATATACATATATACATATATACATATATACATATATACATATATTACATATATACATTATATACATATATACATATATACATATATACATATATACATATATACATATATACATATATACATATATACATATATACATATATACATATATACATATATACATATATACATATATACATATATACATATATACATATATACATATATACATATATACATATATACATATATACATATATACATATATACATATATACATATATACATATATACATATATACATATATACATATATACATATATACATATATACATATATACATATATACATATATACATATATACATATATACATATATACATATATTACATATATACATATATACATATATACATATATACATATATACATATATACATATATACATATATACATATATACATATATACATATATACATATATACATATATACATATATACATATATACATATATACATATATACATATATACATATATACATATATACATATATACATATATACATATATACATATATACATATATACATATATACATATATACATATATACATATATACATATATACATATATACATATATACATATATACATATATACATATATACATATATACATATATACATATATACATATATACATATATACATATATACATATATACATATATACATAGATACTATACATATATACATTATACATATATACATACATACATACATACATACATACATATCATACATACATACATACATACATACATACATACATACATACATACATACATACATACATACATACATACATACATACATACATACATACATACAT